>JALJCO010005650.1:0-21170 GCA_023101725.1 Atherinomorus stipes
GTCTCAGACTGATGTTGTATTCGGTTTGGTGTCAGACTGGTGTTCTATTCGGTTTGGTCTCAAACTGGTGTAGTATTCAGTTTGGTCTCAGACTAGTGTAGTATTCAATTTGGTCTCACAATGGTGTCCCTAATCAGTTTGGTCTCAGACTAGTGTTCTATTCAGTTTGGTCTCATGCTGGTGTAGTGTTCAGTTTGGTCTTAGACTGGTGTTGTATTCAATTTGGTCTCAGACTGGTGTTGCATTCTGTTGTGATCCTACATTCCAGGATTAATGACAATCCTAACCTGAATAAAATAATGGCCTTTTTCCCTCCATCACACAGACATTCCTTCTCAGGACAACAAGAGAGGAACCGACCTTCGACCCCTGCTGTGCAAAAGGCACCAGTCTTATCAAACTATAGCTCCTAAAACAGCTATTCTACCCCCAAAGATGAATATCTGCCCAAACTCTGACCACCTCTAAATAAACAGAAACACAGATGCTCCCCATAAATGTTAAGAAGAAACCCCGCAAATGGCAGAACTTTCTTCTAAGTGCTTGTTCGACTCTTCAGCGACCTGAGACCTCTTTGTCTCACCAAAGCTGGTCTCCATCAAAGTTGACACTTCTTATCTCTCCCAGCAAACTGTGGGACCAAAAGCAATGTTCTCCTCACACCAGGTTCCCTTTCTCCCTCAGCTTCAAAAGGACATCAGAATTTCAAGAATGTGTTCCTCTTTCGTGTATTAAACATTTAACTTGGATTCTTTTACTTTGAATTAATTTGGTTTAATTCCATATAATCTGATTTATATGCATATAACTTGATTCCTCTTTTGACATGATTCAATCTGTGTTGAACTTTCGAATCTGTTTTCAACAATTTAGAATGTGATGTTTTGAGATGTTTCCTTTTCAGCCACACAGATGACTTCAAGCTCCTACATGTCATTTTGTATGTAATCAAAGAAACCTTAATTATTGATTGTGCTTACATCTAAATGAGAATGGAGGAGAGAGAAACAGATGCCTGTGTAATGTGATTCTATGAGCTCCATGCTGACGCTTAGTCACTCCCTGTAGTGATGTATCGCGTCACAATTGGTTAAGTTCCCCTTCGAGGCGGGCCTTTCAAACCAGAGGACCGCTCTCCAATCTTGCTTTTGCAAAGAGTTTGTGCCAAGTCTTCGTCCTGTGAAGTCTTTGTTTTTGTTCCGTTTCGTATCGTCCTTTTGTTATCTCCACGTGTAATCCCTTTGTCTGCGCGCGAAAGATCTTAACAATAGACTATAGTCCAACTAAGAAAGTTATTTTCCCTTTTTGTTGATAGTCGTTACCTAGTATCTCTGAAGCCTCCACCAATCATCAGGACTGACCTTTTTGATTTTTATAGACTTTTCTGAAGATTACTGCTGGACCCAAACGCAGTAGCCCGTAAAGTCTAGTTATTAAATTCGGACCCATTCGAGCAGCTGTCGTCAACCACCACGTCTCTTCTTCTGGAACTCTGCGGGACAGATTCCAGAACATCAGGGCAGCTCCAGACCTACTGATCCACGCACCAACATCCTTCAGAACACACCGATTCGGATTGGCCACCGGACCGGGGTTGCTCCAGAGAGGACCGGCGTACCAAGACAGTAGGATCTACCCAGCACCTTGAACATATACGTGGTGTCTGACAGTTTCATTCAAATTATAACCAAATTATTTAACTTGAATGTTAACCCAAATTTAGTATATTCACTCCAAATTATAGGTTGATTGACGGACTCCGCTTCTCCTCCATGCGAGAGTTCATTAGCATTTAAGTATTCAGAACCATTGTTTTCCATAGCAATAAGTTTACAAGTTTCTCTCTCTCTCTTATTCTCATCCTACTTTCACATCATTCTCATCATCACAAGTAAAATCATCTTCTCCTCATGGTGCTTTCATCCTGCAAGCTCAACTGATTTGATATTGTTGGTTTATCCATTCTTGTTAATAAATATGTGTGATCACCTCACTGTTGTTCATGATTTCTGAACGCAAAATCCATGAAACTGACTTCTGTAGAATTTACTTCCTCTCAGATAGACTGATTTAGTTCTGATAAGACGTTTTCAGGCTTTCTCATTCAAGCCTGAGCTTAAATAGATATATTTAAGTTATTATGAATGAGTGGTGCCCCAAGCAAACCGAGGTAAATCACTACATTATATGGTGCCCCGTGTGAGGCCAGAAATGACCAGTTTATGGGTTTTTGCATTCAGAAACTTGGAAGCTGTGAGAAGCGCGCTGCGCAACTTCCGCGCTCTGTGATCTGCATTGTGATGCTGCGATCTCTTTAAATTGCTCAGCAAAAGCTCTGACTTTGTGTGTGGTTTTCCCGAGTGTAAAACTAGGTTAAGTGTTGTAACTGTGGCTTGATCCTGTATGTAACGAAATACAGGATCTGATCATATTTTGGTGAAGAACTTGGACAAGCGTGGGCGCGGTGTCCCCACTGCTGCGATAGACAAACCCTCATTTTGCATGCAAGAGCACAGATGCTCTATTAAGGCCTTGGTGTTAAAAACTCCCTTGCGTATTCCAACGGATTTTTACACCCGAGTTACAGACCAATTTCCTGCGTATTCCAGAAAATTGTCCACCTGGCTCGAACTCCGTTCTGCAGCAGTTAAAGAGTAGCTAACTTTCTTCTGTAGAGCCGTGGTCCTGTAAAGGGAAGCGGTAGGAGATTCCTCTTAAAACCTTGCAGCGCATTCCTGCAGAGTTGTGAAAATTAAGCATAAAGAATTTCTCATTTTGCTTGTTAATTCTCTAAGAAAGAGGGAATTTCACTTTGTGTGTGAGCCGTAAATTCTGAAAAAGAAACGGCTGGATTTGCCTTTGATACACCGTTGTGGCGCATTCCCACAATCGTGTGAATATAAGCATAAAGCTGCTTGTTAAACCCCTGAACAGGGAAGAACTCCCGTATCCACACGGAGCTATTTTGCCTTAAATTATACAGAGCGTAGGAAACCTCTGTCAGTAAAGAACCTGCGTGTTGGGACGCGGCAGGCCCCGTTGTTCTGTGAACATCTCTGTGCAGAGATCGTTTCCAGAAAGAACAGAAGCAGCCGAGAGAAGCTGCCGAGTTGAGCCCGTTTGGGGGCTGTGTTGTCAGTGATTGTTGAACAGAGAAAAATCTCTGAGTTTTGCAGTGGTTTGAGATAGAAGTTGAAGCCGCGCCAGCGGCCATTGTCAGACTGACCACGTCAGGTCCGTACCTCGCGGTGGACTCCGGAGGCGGTCCTTAGTTTGTCATCTGTGACGTGCAGTCGTCTCCTCCTGGGAAACAACCCTCTGATTTCCCAGTCGCATTTACGCCATCTCGTGGCGACTTGTTATACTGCAGTTTGTACCCAGTCTTGTTGAACAGCGACATCACTGGTAACTTTTTCACTGACGCTTTGACTTGTAACCTGACTACCCTCGTAGTGACTTGTGTAATTAATTCAGGCTTGTAATTATTGTCACTTTTGTAGCTTTGCTCCCCAAGTGTACATAGACACGGTAGAGTTGTGACACAATTCTTGTGGCTAGTAACTTGATTAAAGATGACCCTTGCAGCAAGCCTAACAAATCTCTCTCTTCAGAGAGAAGCTCTGGACGTGGAACAACACGCTCTAACAGCTTTAACTGAAGAAGTTGTACCAGGTTATATGACGACGATTTTAGGTGCTGAACCAGCTAACCTTCAGACCATCCTAAATGGTTTGATAAGTGATTTGGAGTCTAAGACACAGCAGATAGAAGAGCTCAACACAGAAATCAGCATGTTTGAGCGACACCTTGAGTCAAAACAGACTAGAATCCAGGTTTTGGAAGAGCAGTTGTATGAGGCAAGAAGGAAATTTGAGGGCATAGAGAAGCATTGTAAGATGCTAGCTGGACAACTGCAAAGTGTTACTGATGAACTTCATGCTGAACGCATGAAAGTAAAGGATCTTGAGAATGAGAGGAAAATGGGACTACCCATTAATCTGGATGTCTTTGGTTCTCCGGTGCATTCTGGGAGATTAAGCCCAAACAATCCTTTCAGAAATGAAGGTAGAACTATCACCTCTCACAGACAGGATCCCCCACCCAGATCCTTGCCCCTCCACCATGACTTTGGGCCATCTGACCTGGAACTGGCCAAAATTGCTAAAAATGTTAATCGCTTTAATCCTCAAGTTCACGGTGCTCACGACACACATAGTTACTTGAGAGATATTGAATTTCACCTCAGGAAGTACCCCCATGCTTCCGTGACGGACAGAATATACCTCATCAAGCTGACATCTAGTAGAGAAGTTAGTCGGTTTCTGGACAGACAACCAGACTCAGTGATGACTAATTATGATGAACTATGCAAAGCTCTGGAGGAGGAATTCTCCAGTGACCTGGTTCAATCAGGGTTAACAGCAGCCATGTTGATAAAACAGGGCAGGTCTGAACCTCCCCAAGAATATTATCACAGGCTGAGACAAGCTTTCTTCGGGTCGCAAAATTATCAAGACATGGAGAGCAATAGCTCGTTCAAAAGTCTTTTCATGAATAATCTGCATCCTGCAACAAGCAGATTTCTGGGAGTACTTGGAAATCCCATGACTTCGACCACCAGACAGCTCCGTGAATGGGCTGCTACTGCTTTTCAAAAGCACAAACAGTCGAAGCATCAAGAATCAGGTGATGTATTCAGTATAGACACTAAATCTCACCATCTTGAACTTGAGGGAACCAAGACCGGACCCTCACTGTCTGATAACTCACGGAAGAACAGATCAGACAAATATGACAGGAATCAGCCCAGATTTAAGCACAGCCAGAGACGGGAGTCCTCTCAGGCTAGATGGACTGACAGGGACCAAAATTCTTCACCCAGAGAGCCACAAAGTCCTCCTGGAAGAAAATTTCCATCTCAGCGTAACCGGCAGTTTCAAACAGGAAACTCCCGATACAGCTACAGAAACCCACCCAGAGAGAGGTCCCCACCCCCTCACTATCAGAACGCAGGAAAAAGTCAGGAAACACATAACAAATTTCCTGAACCTGACACTAGATCTTCTGAAAAAGAAGAATTACTCAGCCAAGACGACATTAACACCTTACAGTCTCTCTTACAGAAACTTTCAAGGAAAGCCGAAGAAAGAAGGTCCTGATATTCTGTCAATAAGCACTGTAAGTAATGTGTCAACCGGCCACCCTGACCTGTCTTGTCCACCTGAAACTCAACAGGTAGACAAGTATGATGACTCTGTAAATCCTGACTCTGCTGAAGACTCAGGTACCAACCCACGAAGGGGGGGTGTGACCATCCCCACCTCAGCCTCAGACCTGACACAGACAGATAAGCACACACATGCTGACGTGGTCTCTGCAAAGCCACCATTTCAGCAGCTCCTGTGTTCACTGACTGAAAAAGGACGTCAAAAGAAAAAGTTCTACCTCCCCCTGACTTTAGAAAATATGATAAAATGTGAAGCTCTGCTCGACACAGCCGCTGATATCACACTCATGTCAGCCTCACTGTTTCACCAACTGGAATCAGCAGCACATCAAGCCTGCAGAAACTTGAAGCTGCAACCTTGTGACTTAGAAGCACAATCGTATGCAGCACCCGTCACGCTATCAGCACGAGCGCTGATACAGCTGACAATCGGTCCAAAGACACTCGTACACCCTGTGTACATCTCTCCTTTGGACACTTTTTCATTTCTACTCGGTAAGGATGTCATAGACAGACTTCTACCGTTGATTGATGTGAAAAATCTAAAAATGTGGACTCAGGTCCAAAAGCCTCTGCCTCTTTCTCCTTATGACGAAGCAGATTGTGGATGTTATGTTTTAGATGCTGTGAAGCACAATGACACAAAATCATCAGTTGTCTCCACTCTGTCAAAGCAGGCTCCTCAGGAAGAACGTGGTTTGACTGACCAGACCGATCGGGCTGAACCCACGCCGATCCTGTCTTTGGCAACTGAACGTGACACTTTCACGAGTGCATCACAACCTTCTCCCATGAGTGGAGCTGCATCCCCACCTGAACCAGAAGGCAAACTCAGGTTTGTGCAGCTCACACCAGCAGCATGTCAGCTAACTGACGCTGACCATGCTAACACTGACCATGTTAGTGTGCCAGACTGCACAGAAACTGTGCCAGTCATTGGTCACTGTCATGTCTCAAACCAAGATGAAAATCTTAATGGTTTGACAGATCCACCAGACAAAATGGCAGCCAGAGACACTGTCCCTAAGACATTGTACCCCTCTCGGCTGTCCACCCGAGCCCCCACCCTCCACAATGTCTGTGAGCTGACTCCTTATCAGGTTGCTGCTCCAGCCCCCACCTGTGACCCTCCTGTGCTAACACACGCTGGTGAGATGGTCCTTCAGACACAAGCAGACTCCTCTGCTCAGAAAACTCTCAATGCTGTTCCATCTGCACAACAATTGGTCAAAGGCGTAGTACTTTGTGTTCCTGACTCACTTCCATCACTTGCTGTTCTTGTTCGTCAAAAACAAGGGGGGTGATGTACGCCTTACCAACAGCAGAGGAACATGAAAATTTTAAAACAAAATGGGTCCAAAGAAATCAAGCAAAATCGCACAAACTTTCCTCCATGGGACTAGTTGAGGACAACACAACCTCTGTGAACTCACAATAATTGATATCAGAAAGGGGGGGTCAGAAACAAAACCCTCCAGAGATCATTTGTTTGTAGTTGCGACTGAGTGTTGTTGTTGTTGTTGTGTTCCTATTGACATAGTTCTCATTTTACTTCCTAGACAGACTTGAGATAGTGGTCTAAGAAGTAAATAATAATCGCTCGTACTGACTTCAGTGGGGGTGTGTTAAACATTTCCCATTGAGAACGCCAAACATCTAAAGGATTTTGAAATATCTAACGTCTCCCCATCTGTCTCCTGTCAGGATGAACCTGCACCTGACCACCTCAATCCTTGGAACGGCTTAATGTTACCTCCTTCACGCTAAAACTCTTAGACGTGAACTTGACAGATGCCACACTTGCATGTTTCGAGCCGGGGGCACAAGAGACCGAGCATCAGATAATGCACGAATCTAGTTGACCTGAGTTGGAAAACTCCAAAGGAGAATGTGAGCCACAACATTCTGTAGAAACTATAGAACTGTAATCAGCTTAATCTCTCCTGGTACTCTTCTCACAGACAGGAAAATCACTAGTTCACTTACCCCTGCCCTTAAACACGAACACATCTACACTCTTTCCTTCTTTATTTCTTTTTCACCTACCAATGTTCCCCTTTTAAGATCTAGATGTGTTACAAGTTAGTGCATGCATAGTGTGATAATTGAATATTACTAGCATAGTAACCTTAGGCTTAGTTGAATTTAATGCAACTTGATGTACTGACAGACACCATTTATATTGTTGCAATGGGGGACCCTACTCTTCACCCGAAGTGGATTACTCCTGGAATTGCATCACTATGGTTTTCAAGATTAAATCTTCCTCTGGTCCAGATTTCCTCTTCAGTGGGGGACTGTTGTGATCCTACATTCCAGGATTAATGACAATCCTAACCTGAATAAAATAATGGCCTTTTTCCCTCCATCACACAGACATTCCTTCTCAGGACAACAAGAGAGGAACCGACCTTCGACCCCTGCTGTGCAAAAGGCACCAGTCTTATCAAACTATAGCTCCTAAAACAGCTATTCTACCCCCCGAAGATGAATATCTGCCCAAACTCTGACCACCTCTAAATAAACAGAAACACAGATGCTCCCCATAAATGTTAAGAAGAAACCCCGCAAATGGCAGAACTTTCTTCTAAGTGCTTGTTCGACTCTTCAGCGACCTGAGACCTCTTTGTCTCACCAAAGCTGGTCTCCATCAAAGTTGACACTTCTTATCTCTCCCAGCAAACTGTGGGACCAAAAGCAATGTTCTCCTCACACCAGGTTCCCTTTCTCCCTCAGCTTCAAAAGGACATCAGAATTTCAAGAATGTGTTCCTCTTTCGTGTATTAAACATTTAACTTGGATTCTTTTACTTTGAATTAATTTGGTTTAATTCCATATAATCTGATTTATATGCATATAACTTGATTCCTCTTTTGACATGATTCAATCTGTGTTGAACTTTCGAATCTGTTTTCAACAATTTAGAATGTGATGTTTTGAGATGTTTCCTTTTCAGCCACACAGATGACTTCAAGCTCCTACATGTCATTTTGTATGTAATCAAAGAAACCTTAATTATTGATTGTGCTTACATCTAAATGAGAATGGAGGAGAGAGAAACAGATGCCTGTGTAATGTGATTCTATGAGCTCCATGCTGACGCTTAGTCACTCCCTGTAGTGATGTATCGCGTCACAATTGGTTAAGTTCCCCTTCGAGGCGGGCCTTTCAAACCAGAGGACCGCTCTCCAATCTTGCTTTTGCAAAGAGTTTGTGCCAAGTCTTCGTCCTGTGAAGTCTTTGTTTTTGTTCCGTTTCGTATCGTCCTTTTTGTTATCTCCACGTGTAATCCCTTTGTCTGCGCGCGAAAGATCTTAACAATAGACTATAGTCCAACTAAGAAAGTTATTTTCCCTTTTTGTTGATAGTCGTTACCTAGTATCTCTGAAGCCTCCACCAATCATCAGGACTGACCTTTTTGATTTTTATAGACTTTTCTGAAGATTACTGCTGGACCCAAACGCAGTAGCCCGTAAAGTCTAGTTATTAAATTCGGACCCATTCGAGCAGCTGTCGTCAACCACCACGTCTCTTCTTCTGGAACTCTGCGGGACAGATTCCAGAACATCAGGGCAGCTCCAGACCTACTGATCCACGCACCAACATCCTTCAGAACACACCGATTCGGATTGGCCACCGGACCGGGGTTGCTCCAGAGAGGACCAGCGTACCAAGACAGTAGGATCTACCCAGCACCTTGAACATATACGTGACAGTTTCATTCAAATTATAACCAAATTATTTAACTTGAATGTTAACCCAAATTTAGTATATTCACTCCAAATTATAGGTTGATTGACGGACTCCGCTTCTCCTCCATGCGAGAGTTCATTAGCATTTAAGTATTCAGAACCATTGTTTTCCATAGCAATAAGTTTACAAGTTTCTCTCTCTCTTATTCTCATCCTACTTTCACATCATTCTCATTATCACAAGTAAAATCATCTTCTCCTCATGGTGCTTTCATCCTGCAAGCTCAACTGATTTGATATTGTTGGTTTATCCATTCTTGTTAATAAATATGTGTGATCACCTCACTGTTGTTCATGATTTCTGAACGCAAAATCCATGAAACTGACTTCTGTAGAATTTACTTCCTCTCAGATAGACTGATTTAGTTCTGATAAGACGTTTTCAGGCTTTCTCATTCAAGCCTGAGCTTAAATAGATATATTTAAGTTATTATGAATGAGTGGTGCCCCAAGCAAACCGAGGTAAATCACTACAATTCGGTTTGGTCTCAGACTAGTGTAGTATTCGGTTTGGTCTCAGACTGGTGTAGTATTCAGTTTGGTCTCAGACTAGTGTAGTATTGAATTTGGTCACAGACTGGTGTAGTATTCAGTTTGGTCTCAGACTGGTGTAGTATTTGCTTTGGTCTCAGACTGGTGTAGTATTTGCTTTGGTCTCAGACTGGTGTAGGATTCGCTTTGGTCTCAGAATGGTGTAGTATTCAGTTTGGTGTCATACCGGTGTACTGTTCAGTTTGGTCTCATAACGGTGTAGTGTTCAGTTTGGTCTTAGACTGGTGTAGTATTCAGTTTGGTCGTAGACTGGTCTTGTATTCGGTTTGGTCTCAGGATAGTGTAGTGTTCAGTTTGGTCTCAGGCTGGTGTTGTATTCAGTTTGTTCTCAGACAGGTGTTGTATTCAGTTTGGTCTCAGGCTGGTGTAGTATTCAGTTTGGTCTCAGACTGGTGTTGTATTCGGTTTGGTCTTGGGCTGGTGTAGTATTCAGTTTGGTCTCAGACTGGTGTAGTGTTCAGTTTTGTCTCAGACTAGTGTAGTATTCAGTTTGGTGTCACACTGGTGTTGTATTAGGTTTGGTCTCAGACTAGTGTTGTATTCAGTTTGGTCTCAGACTGGTGTAGTATTCAGTTTGGTCGTATACCGGTGTAGTGTTCAGTTTGGTCTTAGACTGGTGTTGTATTCCGTTTGGTCTCAGACTGGTGTTGCATTCGGTTTGGTCTCAAACTAGTGTTGTATTCAGTTTGGTCTTAGACTGGTGTTGTATTCAGTTTGGTCTCAGACTGTTGTTGTATTCGGTTTGGTCTCAGACTGGTGTAGTGTTCAGTTTGGTCTCAGACTAGTGTAGTATTCAGTTTGGTCTTCGACTGGTGTTGTATTAGTTTTGGTCTCAGACTGGTGTAGTATTCAGTTTGGTCTTATACCGGTGTAGTGTTCAGTTTGGTCTTAGACTGGTGTTGTATTCTGTTTGGTCTCAGACTGGTGTAGTATACAGTTTGGTCTCAGACTGGTGTAGTGTTCAGTTTGGTCTTAGACTGGTGTTGTATTCGGTTTGATCTCAGACTAGTGTAGTATTCGCTTTGGTCTCAGACTGGTGTAGTATTCAGTTTGGTCTCAGACTGGTGTAGTATTCAGTTTGGTCTCAGACTGGTGTAGTATTCAGTTTGGTCTCATACCGGTGTAGTGTTCAGTTTGGTCTTAGACTGGTGTTGTATCCGGTTTGGTCTCAGACAGTTGTTGTATTCGGTTTGGTCTCAGACTGGTGTTGTATTCGGTTTGGTCTCAGACTGGTGTAGTATTCGGTTTGGTCTCAGACTGGTGTAGTATTCAGTTTGGTCTCAGACTGGTGTAGTATTCAGTTTGGTCTCAGACTGGTGTAGTATTCAGTTTGGTCTCAGACTGGTGTAGTATTCAGTTTGGTGTCATACCGGTGTAGTCTGAACATACCGGTGTAGTGTTCAGTTTGGTCTTAGGGTGGTGTAGTATTCAGTTTGGTCTTAGACTGGTGTTGCATTCGGTTTGGTCTCAGACTAGTGTAGTATTCAGTTTGGTCTCAGACTGGTGTAGTATTCAGTTTGGTCTCAGACTGGTGTAGTATTCGGTTTGGTCTCAGACTGGTATAGTATTCAGTTTGGTCTCAGGCTGGTGTAGTATTCAGTTTGGTCTCATACCGGTGTACTGTTCAGTTTGTTCTCAGACTGTTGTAGTATTCAGTTTGGTCTCAGACTGGTGTTGTATTCGGTTTGGTCTCAGGCTGGTGTAGTATTTAGTTTGGTCTCAGGCTGGTGTTGTATTCAGTTTGGTCTCAGACTGGTGTTGTATTCGGTTTGGTCTCAGACTGGTGTAGTATTCGGTTTGGTCTCAGACTGGTGTAGTATTTAGTTTGGTCTCAGACCGGTGTAGTGTTCAGTTTGGTCTCAGACTTGTGTTGTATTCGGTTTGGTCTCAGACTGGTGTTGTATTCGGTTTGGTCTCACACTGGTGTAGTGTTCAGTTTGGTCTCAGACTGGTGTTGTATTCAATTTGGTCTCATACTGGTGTAGTGTTCAGTTTGGTCTCAGACTGGTGTTGTATTCGGTTTGGTCTCAGACTGGTGTTCTATTCGGTTTGGTCTCAGACTGGTGTAGTATTCAGTTTGGTCTCAGACTAGTGTAGTATTCAATTTGGTCTCAGACTGGTGTCCTACTCAGTTTGGTCTCAGACTAGTGTTCTATTCAGTTTGGTCTCAGACTGGTGTAGTATTCAGTTTGGTCTTAGACTGGTGTTGTATTCAGTTTGGTCTCAGACTGGTGTTGTATTCAGTTTGGTCTCAGACTAGTGTAGTATTCGGTTTGGTCTCAGACTGGTGTAGTATTCAGTTTGGTCTCAGACTGGTGTAGTATTCAGTTTGGTCTCAGACTGGTGTAGTATTTGGTTTGGTCTCAGACTGGTGTAGTATTTGCTTTGGTCTCAGACTGGTGTAGGATTCGCTTTGGTCTCAGAATGGTGTAGTATTCAGTTTGGTGTCATACCGGTGTAGTGTTCAGTTTGGTCTCATAACGGTGTAGTGTTCAGTTTGGTCTTAGACTGGTGTAGTATTCAGTTTGGTCGTAGACTGGTCTTGTATTCGGTTTGGTCTCAGGATAGTGTAGTGTTCAGTTTGGTCTCAGGCTGGTGTTGTATTCAGTTTGGTCTCAGACAGGTGTTGTATTCAGTTTGGTCTCAGGCTGGTGTAGTATTCACTTTGGTCTCAGACTGGTGTGGTATTCGCTTTGGTCTCAGACTGGTGTAGTGTTCAGTTTGGTCTCATACCGGTGTAGTGTTCAGTTTGTTCTTAGAGTGGTGTAGTATTCAGTTTGGTCTTAGACTGGTGTTGTATTCGGTTTGGTCTCAGACTAGTGATGTATTCGGTTTGTTCTCAGGCTGGTGTAGTATTCGGTTTGGTCTCAGACTGGTGATGTATTCGGTTTGTTCTCAAGCTGGTGTAATATTCGGTTTGGTCTCAGAATGGTGTAGTACTCAGTTTGATGTCAGACTTCTGTAGTATACAGTTTGGTCTCATACCGGTGTAGTGTTCAGTTTGGTCTCATACCGGTGTAGTGTTCAGTTTGGTCTCAGACTAGTGTAGTATTCGGTTTGGTCTCAGACTGGTGTAGTATTTAGTTTTGTCTCATTCCGGTGTTGTTCAGTTTGGTCTCAGACTGGTGTTGTATTCGGTTTGGTCTCAGACTAGTGTAGTGTTTAGTTTGGTCTCAGGCTGGTGTTGTATTCGGCTTGGTCTCAGACTGGTGATGTATTCGGTTTGGTCTCAGGCTGGTGTTGGATTCAGTTTGGTCTCAGACTGGTGTTGTTTTCAGTTTGGTCTCATACCGGTGTAGTGTTCAGTTTGGTCTCAGACTGATGTTGTATTCGGTTTGGTGTCAGACTGGTGTTCTATTCGGTTTGGTCTCAGACTGATGTAGTCTTCGGTTTGGTCTCAAACTGGTGTAGTATTCAGTTTGGTCTCAGACTAGTGTAGTATTCAATTTGGTCTCACACCGGTGTCCTAATCAGTTTGGTCTCAGACTGGTGTTCTATTCAGTTTGGTCTCAGACTGGTGTTGCATTCGGTTTGGTCTCAGACTAGTGTAGGATTCGGTTTGGTCTCACACTGGTGTAGTGTTCAGTTTGGTCTCAGACTAGTGTAGTATTAAATTTGGTCACAGACTGGTGTAGTATTCAGTTTGGTCTCACACTGGTGTCCTACTTAGTTTGGTCTCAGACTGGTGTAGTATTTAGTTTGGTCTCAGACTAATGTACTACTCAGTTTGGTCTCAGACTGGTGTACTATTCAGTTTGGTCTCAGAATGGTGTAGTACTCAGTTTGATCTCAGACTTCTGTAGTATACAGTTTGGTCTCAAACCGGTGGAGTGTTCAGTTTGGTTTTAGACTTGTATTATATTCGGTTTGGTCTCAGATTGGTGTAGTATTGGCTTTGGTCTCAGACTGGTGTAGTATTCAGTTTGGTCTCATACTGGTGTAGTATTCGGTTTGGTCTCAGACTCGTGTAGTATTCACTTTGGTCTCAGACTGGTGTACTATTCAATTTGGTCTCATACCGGTGTAGTATTCGGTTTGGTCTCAGACTGGTGTAGTATTTACTTTAGTCTCACTATTCAGTTTGGTCTCAGACTGGTGTAGTACTCAGTTTGGTCTCAGACTAGTGTAGTATAGAGTTTGGTCTCAGACCGGTGTCATGTTCAGTTTGGTCTTCGACTGGTGTAGTATTCAGTTTGGTCTCAAACTGGTGTAGTATTCAGTTTGGTCTCAAACTGGTGTAGTATTCAGTTTGGTCTCAGACTGGTGTAGTATTCAGTTTGGTCTCAGACTGGTGTTGTATTCGGTTTGGTCTCAGACTGGTGTTGTATTCGGTTTGGTCTCAGACTGGTGTAGTATTCAGTTTGGTCTCAGACTAGTATAGTATTCAGTTTGGTCTCAGACTGGTGTAGTATTCGGTTTGGTCTCAGACTGGTGTAGGATTCGCTTTGGTCTCAGACTGGTGTAGTATTCAGTTTGGTCTCATACCGGTGTAGTGTTCAGTTTGGTCTCATACCGGTGTACAGTTCAGTTTGTTCTTAGAGTGGTGTAGTATTCAGTTTGGTCTTAGACTGGTGTTGTATTCGGTTTGGTCTCAGACTAGTGTAGTATGCAGTTTGGTGTCATACCGGTGTAGTAGTGTTCAGGTTCGTCTCATAACGGTGTAGTGTTCAGTTTGGTCTTAGACTGGTGTAGTATTCAGTTTGGTCTTAGACTGTTCTTGTATTCGGTTTGGTCTCAGGCTAGTGTAGTGTTCAGTTTGGTCTCAGGCTGGTGTTGTATTCAGTTTGGTCTCAGACAGGTTTTTATTTTTTAAGGTGGTGTAGTATTCAGTTTGGTCTCAGGCTGGTGTAGTATTCAGTTTGGTCTCAGACTGGTGTAGTATTCAGTTAGGTCCCAGACTAGTATAGTATTCAGTTTGGTCTCAGACTGGTGTAGTATTCGCTTTGGTCTCAGACTGGTGTAGTATTCGCTTTGGTCTCAGACTGATGTTCTATTCAGTTTGGTGTCATACCGGTGTAGTGTTCAGTTTGGTCTCATACCGGTGTACTGTTCAGTTTGTTCTTAGAGTGGTGTAGTATTTAGTTTGGTCTTAGACTGGTGTTGTATTCGGTTTGGTCTCAGACTAGTGTAGTATTCAGTTTGGTCTCAGACTGGTGTAGTATTCAGTTTGGTCTTAGACTGGTGTAGTATTCAGTTTGGTCTCAGACTGGTGTTGTATTCAGTTTGGTCTCAGACTAGTGTTGTGTTTAGTTTGGTCTCAGATTGGTGTTGTATTCGGTTTGGTCTCAGACTGGTGTTGTATTCGGTTTGGTCTCAGGCTGGTGTAGTATTCAGTTTGGTCTCAGACTGGTGTAGTATTCAGTTTGGTCTCAGACTGGTGTTGTATTCAGTTTGGTTTCAGACTGGTGTAGTATTCAGTTTGGTCTCAGACTGGTGTTGTATTCAGTTTGGTCTCAGACTGGTGTAGTATTCAGTTTAGTCTCAGACTGATGTAGTATTCAGTTTGGTCTCAGACCGGTGTAGTGTTCAGTTTGGTATCAGACCGGTGTACTGTTCAGTTTGGTCTCAGAGTGGTGTAGTATTCAGTTTGGTCTTAGACTTGTGTTGTATTCAGTTTGGTCTCAGACTAGGTGTAGTATTCAGTTTGGTCTCAGACTAGTGTAGTATTCAGTTTGGTCTCAGACTGGTGTAGTATTCGGTTTGGTCTCAGACTGGTGTAGTATTCAGTTTGGTCTCAGACTAGTGTAGTGTTCAGTTTGGTCTTAGAGTGGTGTAGTATTCAGTTTGGTCTTAGACTGGTGTTGTATTCGGTTTGGTCTCAGACTAGTGTAGTGTTTAGTTTGGTCTCAGACTGGTGTAGTATTCACTTTGGTGTCATACCGGTGTAGTGTTCAGTTTGGTCTTAGAGTGGTGTAGTATTCAGTTTGGTCTTAGACTGGTGTTGTATTCGGTTTGGTCTCAGACTAGTGTAGTGTTTAGTTTGGTCTCAGACTGGTGTAGTATTCGCTTTGGTTTCAGACTGGTGAAGTATTCACTTTGGTGTCATACCGGTGTACTGTTCAGTTTGTTCTTTGAGTGGTCTAGTATTCAGTTTGGTCTAAGACTGTCAGGCAGGCCCCACCTAAGCCGGGAGGTTACCCTCCCCGCTCCAGATTTTCGGGTCCGAGCAGACAGGAGTTGTGGGGAAAGCTGATTCAGGCAGGTGTCAATCCTGCTACGATTGATGGTCTCCCTACAGAGCAGCTGTTAAAGAAATGTCAACAGAAAGGGCTTTTATCTCAGAAACAAGTGAGGTGTTATGTCCCTTCTGCTTCATGTCAAGCGCGTGCTGGACGCGATTATATTCACTCATCCGCTCAGCAGCGCTCCAGAGAGGGAATGAAAGTGTGCAAACCTGTCCCTCCTCCCTCTGACCCCTCCTCCTCCGAAGAGGAGGAGGAAGTGAAATCAAGACCTAAGGTGGCTGTGAGGAGCAGAAAGAGACAGGAAAAAGGCAGAAAGAAACACACTGAGCATGGAAAGCATGTGTATGAGGGATTGTATCCAGATTTGTCCCTTTACATGTAGGAAACAGGCCAAGCCCCGTCCGTAAGGACGTCCAGGTGGTCCACAGACGACATTCGACCACATGTCCCTCTTTCTATTTATTGGAAAACTAAAAATGTGCAAAATGTTGAAGCTCTAGTGGACACTGGGGCGGAGGCCACATTGATTCATGGCAATCCACACAAATTTAAAGGACCTGTGATTGCCATAACTGGTTTGGGAGGAAATGTGGTGGAAGCAAAACAAAAGTCATTTTGAAAATTGGTTCTCTTCCCATGAAAGAATATACTGTGCTAATTACTCCTGTTAAAGAGTGGATTATTGGCATGGATATTCTACAGGGAATGATTTTGCATCTTCAAACAGGGAAATTTCAGTTTGGAGATGAATCAGAAATTAAAGTCAGAAATGTTTTGGTTGGAAAAGTGAAAATGCCGCCCTTTCCCATTCCCATAGCTACAAAGGTGATGAATCAGAAACAGTAGGCTACAGGATTTCGGGCGGACATGAGGTAAATCCTGCCAAAATTCAGGGACCTGCTCAAACTGTGAAGTTTCTGGGCATTCAGTGGAATAAAGGAGAAAGAGAAATTCTCCCAAAAGCGAAGGATAAAATTGCAGCATTCATGACACCACACACCAAGCAGGATGTTCAAAAATTTATTGGTCTGTTTGGGTATTGGAGACATCACATACCCCACCTGGGACAGATCCTGCAACACTGTACAAGGTAACCAGGAAGAAAGAGCAGTTCTTCTGGGGACCAGATCAGCAGACTGCTTTTGAGCTAGCTAAACAAGCTATCCAACGAGCAGTCTCCCTGTCTAAAAAGCAATCAGGACCAGTTGAGCTTCAGGTGTCTGCTAGACATGACTATGCAAACTGGAGCCTCTGGCAGAAACAGGGGAGAACCAGGAAACCATTGGGTTTCTGGTCCAGAAAACTCCCAGATGCAGGAGTGAGGTATACTCCTTTTGAGAAACAACTTCTGGCATGCTATTGGGCATTGCTAGAGACAGAAACACAAACAATAGGACATGAAGTCCTAATGAGACCAGAGATACCGATTTTGAGTTGGGTTATGAGTAATCCCACTACTCATCGGATCGGTACCGCACTGGAGGCCAGCATTATCAAGTGGAAATGGTATGTGTCAGAAAGAGCGAGGCCAGGTAATAAAGGTGTGTTTGTATTGCATGAGCAAGTGGCAGATGTTCCAGAGTCAGATGAAGTGATTGCTGAAGTGGTGCAGTTGTCTAACTCACCTGTAAAAAAAGGGAAAAAGTGGGATGAACTGACAGCTGAACAGAAACAAAATGCTTGGTTTACAGATGGTTCAGCTATATGGATAGGGGGAGCTAGGAAGTGGAAAGCCGGAGCCTATAATCCTTCTTAAAGTCAGATTTTGGAACAAACAGGAGCAGGGAAAAGTAGTCAGTGGGAAGAACTGAAAGCAGTTCATATGGTGTTGATGCAGGAAGGTGTGAATGAAACTCACATCTATACTGATTCGTGGTCTGTGTATGAAGGGTTGACTGTCTGGATGCCAACATGGCGGTCTCATTACTGGAAAATTCATAACAAAGAGGTCTGGGGACGTGACTTGTGGGATGAAATCTGGGACAAGGTGCAGCACATGACAGTGACTTTAACACATGTAGAAGCACACGCCTAAAACAATGATTCATGATCCCCCCTGCTTGCTGTGCAGCCTGAGCATGCTGTTTGCACCGATATGACAGATACCGATACTGAAGACCATTTGTGATCTTAACAGAGATCAAAAGGGGGAATTGTGAGGATATAAATACACTGACATCCGAAGTTGACTTATAATAACCTCATAGTGCAACAATAACCCATTATTCCATTGCAGGTGGAGAAGATGACAGTTTTACTTTGCTGAGTGTGTGCATCATTATTTAGTGAAGGAGAGTTGGTGTTGGGGAGTCGCTTCCCCGTTATCTGTTTCTACATGCCAGAGAAGGAAACAAAGTGGTCCGACTAATAAAGCTTTGCATGAGAGTTTATGTTTTGTTTCAGCTCCACAGAGCAGCTGCTTTATCAGAGCATAAAGAGCATCCCAGTTAGAAACAAGCCTTAGACTCACAGACTTAGAGATTTCCTGTTTTTTTTTTCCTTGTTTTTTTTGTGTGTGTGCTGCTGACAGTCTCCAGATATCTGCTGGGAGGATTGCATATGTAACCTTTTTTATTTCCTAATAGACGCGCTTGGATAACTGAAAACATTTTTCCTCTTTTATTCCATCTAAGTGTTATCTGAGAGAGAACTAATCATTGTCATTCTATATCTTAGTTCTAACCTGTTGTTTCCAGGTCCTGGTATGGTGGGATGAGTGACTGGTGCCAGGAGTGGACGTGGGAGCTGAGGCGCGCGTGGGGACCAGAAAAGAAGAAATCTACTGGCCCAAAACCATCTGGTGCCAGCTCCTAGGACATCATCGTCCGTGTCACTGGTGTGAGCCCGAGGGAGAAGATGTTCCTCTTCTGCCTGCTTGTGCTGATGTCATGGGGTCTAGTCCAGACCCACCTGGGGATCCGACTAGAACCTGCCGCTATCTTCCATCTGATGTGTATAAACAACACGAACAACGGGATCCAGGATGAGTTCACCTGTCCAGCTGGACAAGCCTGCTCTTTTGCCAACATCACTTCTGATGGCCCGATGTTTATCACTCGATCCACTAATGGGTGGATTCCTGTAGTGACCTCAGGATGTCGTATCTTTGTGGAGTCACGAGTTCACCTATGTGTGGTGAATCGCACCACCTTAAAGTGTGTAACAGGTGGTCCCAATGGGACCAGTTGGAACGTGACAGTTACAGATTCCATCTGGGTCTGTGACAGCACCAGCGCTAATGGAAGACGTGTCTATGGGTACATGATACAAAGTAATCCAAACACTACTTCACCCATAGCTGCTAATGTTGCTCCAATCATTCCTACCTGTCGATCTATGGTGATGGGACTTCATCGGACTGAAGTTCGGTGGAAAGTTGTATTTCCACCGATGCCTAAATGCACCAGACGCAGACGCGCCTGGTATGACACTCTGCTAGGAGGAACTGGTACCCTTATGGGGGTCTCTAACATGGTTGATGGACAAATCACGGCAAATAAATTGAGTAACACTGGTTTTTATACACATTCTGGTTTGTCTGAAGTTGCTATGTGGATGCCAACTGCTCTTGCAGGTCAGGTTCAAAATGTAATTTTATGGAAACAACAACTAACGTTTGATAAACAAGTGCTAAATGCCACAATGGATGCTCTAACTAATGTAACAGAATGGTTAAATTGGACAACGTGTAATCTGCAGGTTTTGCATGCACTAAACCAGATAGAAAATTTCCAAAGAGTGGTAACTACAGGTAATTTTCAGGAATGGAGAAGACTGTGGAATGTATTGGACCAGGTATGGTTACATTTGAATTCACAACAAACTAAGTGTAAAGACACCATGTGTTCAGAAACCTATGTTAAGTATAATGTCAGCAGATCTATACCTATCATGTGCTGCCAGTGATAGCTCACAAGGCTTATTGGATGCTCCGCCTCCAAGGAGAATGGTTTGCACCAACACAGAATATGACATATGATGTTAAAGGATGTGACTTAACAGACAAAGGATATGTGTGCATGATACAACAGGGAATAACTAACCCATGCCTTAATGGAGACAATGCACTGTGTGAATGGGATTATCAGAGACCAGGTGATATGCTATTCCAAGTAGGGCCACATACTTTGTGTATAGCTACCATGAATCCACACCCACAGTTGCCACATATTCCTTTCTCTGGGTGTCTAAGGGATGTCCATCTCTGGCGCTGGCATAACCATACCTATAGGTTGATGAATTATACAAGTTCCACACAGCTCACTCTGATCCAGTGGGATGTGTTGCACTCTCCGTTTACAGTGAATCTAGAGGCCTTCAGAAGCGCACTGAACTCCTCTTGGATTCTGGGACAAATGGTAGGAGAGCATAATCACACGATGACAGCGCTAGTAGTGGCCACCCTGGTGACACGAGGGAAAGTGATACACGCGGCTAAGTTAGTTGAGAATAGTGCCAAACATCCATTCTGGGATATCTTCACTGGATTATCACCAATGGCACGATCAGTCATGGTGCATCCTTTGTTTGTATTGCTTATAGTTATGCTGCTTTTAACCTTCTGCAATATACTCACTTGTCTCTATGTCTACCAGCTGAAAACATCATTGTTACAGAGTTTTACACAAAGCATATTATCATGAGATTGCAATTTAAAATTGAGAGAACCTTTACACCTTATCTTAGACGGAGGGCCTTAATTCGGTTTCAGGTGGGGAACCTAACAATATTAGTTATTGGAAATGATGCATGGCCTTTTGCTATAATTGTAGGGGATCACAGTGTTCCTCCGATCACAGAAACAACTGCTATTTGGGTGTTAAATGGAACCATGTGTATTTGGTCCAATGTGCCATGCCCTGTGCCATCTTTTCATTAAAATGTCCAAAAGCCAAGGGGTGGGATGATATGGAAGATTTTTATTTTTATGTCTTTGTGCACATTTTAATGATAATTGCCCTACAAAACTGCTTTATATAACTTGCTTTGAGAATATATCTTGCTTTGAGAATATAACTCGCTCTGAGAAAACAACTTGTTGTGAGAAGTATAAATTGCTTTGGGAATCAACTTAGTTTGGAATACCATTCTTATCAGACCAAGAGCTGCTAAGGGGGGCGCCTAGCTGCTGGGCCTTGCCCGCCTGGCAGGTATGTAGCCTGAACTTAATAAAACAGTGTGCATCTTGCAACCGGGTTGGAGTCTGCTGTGGGATCTGGCCAATCGCACAGCCCGCTGATACTTTTTGCTTCACCCGGACTGTTGGGCTCTCCAGTCTTCGTGCTATGGTAAGCAATTTCTATGTATCAGCTCTTGAAACAGATTGCTGTATCTGTTTGTGACTGATTGTGGGGAATAAAGAGCACGTTATTCTAGCAAAGTCACTGTCTTGTGTTGTCATTGTGTCCGCGCCAATCTCTCACGATCCTGCAATAAAGTAAAATCTGGATTAAA
>JALJCO010005655.1:0-35231 GCA_023101725.1 Atherinomorus stipes
ATTAATTTGGCTGCATGTGAGTCCAGAAGTGTTGCTAGGCAACACCAAACGGGTCAAAAATTCTATGACATCATATGGGCGGAGTCTGCTTTGATGGAACACAGGTCATTTGTCTCCATGACAACATTTCAACTACAAAGGCAGGAGATTCTTTCAGATCTCAGAGCTAAGGTATTTATCTCAGTGTTGAGTTCCCGTCCGTAGAGAGCGCATCACTAACAGTCGATTATCACACATTGGAGAATTACTGTAGAAATACATTTTTCACAATGGCAACCGGATATCAGACTTACAAGACTAAGAAAGGCAAATATTCATCTTTCCTGCCTGAATTTGACGAACCGATGGACCAGTTCCAAGATGGTTTCGTGGACTCCATTCCACCAGAGTTCCAGGAATATGAAGAATGTTACTATGACCATCCATACAGCGATGAAAGTGATCTTGACAACCAGATCACGGAGGTGTACGAGAACCATAATGAGGTAAGTTCACCTTTTAGAAATTCTGGATGGGCCGTAGGTTTCCAACCTGAAGACACCATGGATTTCCCTGAAGACATGGCTGAAATCCACACAACAGAACGTGTTGCATACCTGTCTGATTCTGACAGTGACACGCTGGCTGAAAATCCACCAGTAAAGCCACTATTTCAGAGAGGATTTTCTCTGAAAACCCAGGAGCTTCCAAGTTTCCAGCCTAGCTGGAGGATTCACCGAGAACCTACGGTCAAAACGGAACAAGAAAAGGCCGACGAGAATCGGCCTTTCCCGTGCCAGGACAAAGATGACTGCATCTCTACCACAATAATTAGTGATCTTCCAACGCTGGAGAAGACAACAAGAGACGCAGTCAAGCCTCAAATCAAGAAACGCCGTCGTAGGAAAGCCAAGAAGCCTTCAGGTATGGAGTCTAATGTCAATGTCCATGAATTTATGGACAAGAAAGAACCAGAGAATCCAGAGGCCTCAAACCAACCAGCTCCGAACAAAGAAACACCTGTTGAATCCGTGGTTCCTGCCACAGGAACAGATTCTGAGCCTTCAGAGGCCTCCAACAGTCCTGACAGAGCATCAGAAGTGGATTCATCTGAAAATCCTGCAGAAATGTCTGCTGAAATCCAGGAAACACAGGCTGAAACATCCCTGTCTCAGCCTGATCCTGAATGCGACATGTCAGCTGAAATTCCAGCAGAATCTGTGATTCCAGACACTGAGAAAGAACCAGAGAATCCAGAGACCTCCAACAGTCCTAAAGACAAACCAGAAGTGGACTTTTGTGAAAATGCTGTACAAATATCCTCTGAAAACCAGAATGCAGAGGCTGCAGCAGCCCCTCCAGCTACCACGCTGCCTCCACTGAGGCAACCTCAGACCCCAGCCCCAGTGAGGCCAGCACAGCCGACAGAGACCCCCAACAAGCCAGCATCAGAGTCCAGCATTTCAGTTGGTCTCCCTGCATCGGTGGTCCCAACCACAGCAGAAAGACCTGTACCTGGACTTATCCCTTATTCCCTTGTTCCCCTATTTGAACAGTCTGTTGCAGATGCATATCTGCAGCAGATTGCAGAGGTTTCATCTGGAAACCAGAATCCAGAGGCAGCAGCCCGTCCAGCTATCGAGCTGCCTCCATTGCCTCCACTGAGGCAACCTCGAACCCCAGCCCCAGTCAAACAACCACAAGGGACAAAGACCCCCAACAAGCCACCATCAGAGTCCAGCGTTCCAGTTGGTCTCCCTGCACCGGTGGTCCGAACCAGAGCAGCAAGACTCCAGCCTGGACGGCTCCCTTACCACCTGCAGTTCCCGTTTGAACAGTCTGCAGGTCCACATCCAGGTCTGGACCCTCTGCCCTCCAACTCAGCTGCAGAGGAGTCTGCTGAACCAACCCGGATCAACCCCACCCAGGGTCTGCTGATGATCCCGGAGCAGCAGTTCCATCAAACCTTGTCTGGTAAGGACATAAAGATTTCATCCCTTCAGCAGCAGAATCAGCAGCTGCTGGATGAGGTGAAGAAGATGAAAGACCAGATTTATCTGAACACCGTCAAGCGGTCAGTGGCTTCCCAGAAGAAGACAAACCTGAACAAAGACATCTTAGAAGAGAAGATGAAACGAGACACAGCTGAGACTTCCTTGGCTCGGCTACAGGAAGAATCAGCCCAAGTCCAGACCCAGCTGACTCAAGCTCGAGCTCAGCTTCAAGACCTACAAAGAGATGCTGAGAAAAAAACCTGCTCTTATAACAGAGGCAGAGAAGCTCAGAGAGGAGATGAGACAACATCAATCTGCAGCTGAGAAGGAGACGGCTGTTCTGTACGCAGAGATAACTAAACAGAATCAGCAGCATGCAGACGTCTCCGGTAAACTCAGCGGACTGGAAGCAACTCTCAGAGCAGAGAGAACCAGGACAACCAGAGCTGAGACCTGCCTGGCCCAGCAAGAAGAGGAAACAGCAGAACTGAAAGCTGCACTGGAGAGAGTCCAGCAGGACTTTGAAGACCAACAACGCCAGTGGCAGCAGGAAGAAGATCGTCTCCTCACCGAGCAGAAAGAAGCTGAAGACAAAATGAGAACAGCTGCGATGGAGAAACAAAGATATGTGGAGAACCAGAGGAGCCAGTGGGAGAAAGAGAGGTCCTCCCTTCTGGAAATGATAGCCACCCTGACAGAGCAATCAGAGGCCATTTCTGAGCTCCCGGTGGAACCTGAGGTTCCTGCCACAACTACAGATATAAAGACCTCAGAGACTTCCAACAGTCCTGAAGAACATTTATCAGAAGTGGATTCATCTAAAAATGCTGCAGGAATTTCTGCAGAAGCCCAGGAAACGCAGGCTGAAGCATCCCCATCTCAGCCTGATCCTGGATGTGACATGATGGCTCAAATTCCAGCAGAGCCTCAAATCAAGAAACGCCGTCGTAGGAAAGCCAAGAAGCTTTCGTGTATGGACAATAGCATCAATGTCCATGAATCTTTGGACAAGAAAGATCCAGAGAGTCCAAAGGCCTCAAACCAACCAACCACAAACAAAGAAACACCTATTGAGCCCGTGGTTCCTGCCACAGGAACAGATTCAGAGCCTTCAGAGACCTCCAACAGTCCTGATAAAGCATCAGATGTGGATTCATTTGAAAATGTTGCAGAAATGTCTGCGGAAATCCAGGAAACACAGGCTGAAACATCCCCGTCTCAGCCTGATCCTGAATGCGACATGTCGGCTGAAATTACAGCAGACCCTCAAAACAAGAAACGCCGTCGTAGGAAAGCCAAAAAGCTTCGAAATATGGAGAATAGCGTCAATGTCCATGAATCTTTGGACAACAAAGATCCAGAGAGTCCGGGGATCTCAAACCAACCAACCACAAACAAGGAAACACCTGCTGAACCCGTGTTTCCTGCCACAGTAACAGATGCAGATCCTTCAGAAACCTCCAACAGTCCTGAAGACAAACCAGAAGTGGACTTTTGTGAAAATACTTTAAAGATTTCATCAGAAAACCAGAATTCAGAGGCAGCAGCCCCTCCAGCTATCACGCTGCCTCCACTGAGGCAACCTCTGACCCCAGCCCCAGTGAAACCAGCACAGCCAACAGAGACCCCCAAACAGTCACCATCAGAGTCCAACATTGCAGTTGGCCTCCCTGTACCAGTGGTCCCAACCACGGCAGAAAGACCCCAGCCTGAACTGATCCCTCACCCCCCATATGTCCCACCTGAACTGTCTGCTGCAAATCCACATCCAGGTCTGGAACCCCGTCTCTCTGCTGAACAAACCGGGATCAACCCCACCCAGAGTTTAGTGGTGAACCTGAAGCAGCAGCTCCATCACACCTTAGCTAAGACCCAACAGCTTCGGTCAGTCCAGCAGCAGAATCAGCAGCTGCTGGATGAGGTGAAGGACCTGTCAGACCGGATTCATCTGAAAATCACCAAGCGGTCAGTGGATTCCCAGAAGGAGAAAAGCCTGAACAAAGATACCTTAGAAGAGACACTAAAACCAGACACAGCTGAGACTTCCTTCACTCCGCTACAGGAAGAATCAGCCCAAGTCCAGACCAAGCTGGCTCAAGCTGAGATAGAGAAACCCAGATACCCGGAGAACCAGAGGAGCCAGTGGGAGAACGAGAAGTCCTCCCTTCTGGAAATGATTGCCACCCTGACAGAGGAGATGGCCAAGGACGAAGCCGAAGAACAAGAGTTTGCAGACAGTCTGATAGCCAGGATAGAAATCCTGGAGAAGATCGCGGCAGAAAAATCACACAAGAGATCTATCAGAGGGTAAATCCACCAGGGCCCCAAAATATCTAAAACAGCTCACATCAACACAAGTTCTGAGAACTGAAACTAAATTTGACAGTTTCTCATTCAACACCCCCAATTCAACTCCTCCCCATCTTTACCCTTCATCTTTGACCCCCCTTTTTATTCCAGTGTGCAATTTGGTTCCATTTGGTTACAAAATATGTTACATACACATCTAATTACACCTCTAAAAATACAAGCTGCTCATTTATTTATAAAACTCATAGTTTTTTCATATTTGACAATAACTACACTTTCAGATTACATAGTTCTTTAATGCACCTTTAGGAGTGCAAAGGGTTGTTTTGTGAAGTTTCTACCTTATAGAGACCAGGACTGGACCGCTGGGAGCTGTCTGGACTATAGAGACCAGGACAGGACCTGGCTGGGAGCTGTCTGGACTATAGAGACCAGGACTGGACCTGTGGGAGCTGTCCGGTCTTTATAAGGTATAAACTGCACTGCTGAGGGTACAACAGCTTTGTCCTTATGGGTACCACCCCAGTAATGACCCTTTGTAGCCGTTTGGGTTCTTTATTCTCTAAGTGTAGTTATTGTCAAACATGGTGAAATGTGAGTCTGGCTCCTTGTGTCAGACTGATCCACTGAAATTATCCGTTTGGAAGAGTTTTATATGTAAATGAATAACTTATTAACATAAATATAGTATCTTTCTATTACTCAATTTTACAGTCCGATTATTAATTTACGCCCCAAATCAAAGTATTTTTAACCAAAACTCAGCCTTTAAAGTTCAGCCGGCCTTTTCCCTTTTCTCGCCTCTCTTTCTTCTTTCCCTTTCTATTCTTTCCCCCCTCTATAATATTTTAGTATTGCAACACACTGGGGGGTCACATTGTTCCGAATGTGGTACCGTGCTCTCACAGATGATTAGATTCAGCATTTCTGGCTGAAACAGATAAAGTGGCAACAAGTGAACACCATGTAGGTCTGAGGGCAGCTCACCGACTAAAAGAACCAAAGAACCAGATGGTCGGAGGTGAATGAATCCTGCTGCAGACCTGCAGTGATGGAAAGTTCAGGATTTTGTACAGCAAAAGTCAAAGCACCCTGTTCCTGACTGAGACGCACATTTTGATATAATTTTGTGGGGGTTGAGCTGAAGCTGTGGGCAGCAAAGCGCCAAAATTTTAAGGATGGAACCTGGAAAAGTTTCATATCGTGGAATGAACTCAGATACAAGGACAATAATCAACATCAACATTAATCAACATTGATCCAGATCTTATAGCATCCAGTTCAGACTAAAATGGATGAGTGACATTTCCAACAGATACCCTGTGCATTAAAATGTGACTCCAAATGGTCCTGACTAAGCATCCATCTGGGTCGTAGGAAGTGACTCATTGAACGTGACCAACAGATACTTCTAGACAAGGGGTCAGTTTGAGCTGACTTTCATTCCACACATAAAGAACATCACAAAGATTGGGTTTAATCACTCACAAAACATGGCCAGAGTCCGCCCCAGTCTCTCTCTGGCCAACTCAGAGATGCTGCCCCGCTTTCTGGTCCCCAAAAAGTCTTACAGATTTCAGCAGCACATGTCCTGAGAAAGACCAAGAGATGGGTCCATTTTACAATTTTAGGATCACTGTATGGGCTCCCTGTGTGTTGTAGGATCCATTTTATGGTCTTAATGGTCCAGGATGGCCGGGCTCTCCCTTAGAGATAGGGTGAGAAGCTCGGTCATCCGGGAGGGACTCAAAAGTAGAGCTGCTGCTCCTCCACATCCAGAGGAGCCACATGAGGTGTTCCAGGCACCTCCCACTGGGATGAGACCCGGGGAAGACCGAGGCTGGAGGGACTACATCTCCTGGCTGGCCTGGGAACACCTTGGGATCCCCCCGGATGAGCTGGTGGATGTGGCCGGGGAGAGGGAAGTCTGGGCTTCCCTGCTTAGGCAGCTGCCCCCGCAACCCGACCCCGGATAAGTGGGAGAAGACGGTACGGTAGCCTTTTGATTGTCCTTTTATTACCATTTGGACATTTTTTACTGCTGCTTTCGGACTTGCATTGCGGGACATTTGCAGGAAAGTCCATCCGCTCTTTAACCAGAGATGTCTTTTCAAACATGCCACAGAGCACAAAAAAAGAGCACAACGTTTGTCTGAATTCAAACGGTGTAAAAGACAAAGTCTGCACTATTACCGCTTTCCAGACCAAGTCTGAAAGGGGCTGTAGTGTTTTACTCAACGCTCTTGCTTTTGATTGTTCCTGGGTCATTGGGTCCCTCCAGTGTTTCCTGTGTGGGGGTCGTCTGTATCTGGGTGGTGATTGGCTGACTGGCTGGGTGCAGTACTGCTGGTTCCTTTGTGGAGGTTGGTGTTCCAGCCATACCTCCCCTGGGTACCTCAGGCCTGTGCCCCTGTGGTTGCTGCCGGTATGCCGCCCCCAGTGCAGACGACTCCTCTAATGGGCCTCCTCACCTGCTCCATCAGCACTCAGCCTCATGTGCTCTGATCCGAGTTGGGGGGGTTGTAAATGTTGGTGTGTTTAAATGGTAAATGAACTGTAGTTACACAGCACTTTTCCAGTCATACTGACTGGACCACTCAAAGTGCTTTCCACTACATGTCACATTAACCCATACACACACACATTCACACCCTAATAGGCACATTGGGAGGCAACGTGGGGTTCAGTGTCTTGCCCAAGGACACTTCGGCATGTAGTCTGGGGAAGCCATCTCCCATCTGAGCTACGGCCGCCCTGTGTGTTGGCTGGCAGGATTGATTTTAAACTGTAAAGCGCTTTGAGTTGCAGTTTGTTGGGAATCGCTTCATAAATGAAGTTTGATTGATTCTCGAGTATAACTGAGTTTATTTCCATGTTGCTGTTGTTTCCTGTTGGATTTTTGTCCCCATAAAAACTTTTTATCCATTCAATTCTCAAAGTTGGAACAACTGTTCTGGTTAAACTGGGGAAACAGACCCTCAGGATTCACACCCCTTATAATAAAAGTGTGACTCACCCAATCTTTACAGTGTCCAAAGTGTGGCAGGGCGTCCCGTACACGGGCACTTTTCCCATTATGAACATCATGACCTCCGCTCGCTGGTAATCCGGCAGATTTCCACCAAAAAAGCCTGAAAGGACGATAGGAGAGATGAAACAAAGACCTCCATTACGGAGCCGAGCCCCGGCTTTAGTGGGAGGTCGTACCGATGGTCTGGATGATGGCGTTCTGGACGATCCGCTCTTCGCTCTCCTTCCCGCGGGCGGATGACACGCTGCTGCCGGAGTTTCTCCTGGAGAGCTCGCCCAGTTCGAAGTCCACACTCACCCTCAGGTGTTTGAGCAGAGTGTTGAAGACCTCCAGCACTGTGGGACCTGCCGTCACAAACCAGATTATGGGTCTCTAATGGCGGCAAGCATCAGCTTTATCAAGTTGAGGAAGAAAAAAAAAGGTACTTGGAGGAAAAACATGCGTGCAACTCAAAGGGGAAGTTCAGGATTTTTAACATAGGGCCTCATTTTTAAGTGAGCCAGGATCCTACTTATCACTGGAGACAGTTTCATCTTATTTAATCTCATATTCTTGTTACCGGTGGTCCCTGATGCTAATGCTATCATAAGTCAATAGGAATCTGCTAGCGTGCTGGTGAGAAACTAGTTCCTCAAAATGTAATGTGCAATTTGTGATGCAAGGTACATCTTATTTGTAACATTTTGTTAACACAGCATTTACACAGATAATCTTGTGTTATAACCGATTTGCCTCAGGTGTTCTGTTAAGTGGATACGATTGTTATTAATGAGAGGCTAGCAGATTCCGATTGACTTATGCTAGCACTAGCATCAGGGACCACCGGTAACAAGCATATGAGATGAAATAAGATGAAACTGTCTCCAGTGATGAGTATGGGAGCCTGGCTCACTCCAAAATGAAACCCTATGTCAGAAATCCTGAACTTCCCCCTTTAAAAGGTTGTTTTTAATCGTTTATATGACTCTGAAACATCCTCAGTTTGATTTCCATGAAAACATCTTTAAAGGGACACAGTGTAACTTTTGACCCAAACATCAGCCTAATGTAAGTAATAATAGATGATTTCTGGGGTCAGCACTTGACACATGTGGGGGCTCTGAAGGGGCTTCCCTCCTCAAAAACCAGACATTGTAACTTTGCAGGAGCGGATCCGACTCTCATTGGATCATGTGACCTGGAGTGCTTTGCTTCATGGCTCCATGACTTCACAATCAGCTGATCAAAGTGGTCTGCAAACACGATTCCAAAACACGGACAGACACTGTTTAATTTTGCAAGTTGTGTGGCATGTGGGAAGTTACAGGTTCCGCGCCCCCAGTGGAAAAAAGCTACGCGGTGTCCCTTTAAGGCTGAAATAGTAGCTTTAAGCTGGATTTGGTGTCATTGACTCTGAGACACCGAGTTGTTTCATTGCTGAACTTGGTTAGTTTGCTGTGCCTGGAAAGTTTGGGGTCTCTCGTTGAATTCAAGTTGGTACTTGCTATGGTGTCGTAAAAATGTCTGTAAATAAGGACAGATCACCACAATCAATCTGATTCGAGCTCACAGGGGGGTCCGACGAATGTTTAGTGACAAGACATTGGTGAAATGGACATGAGCTGATCTGGAGTGGATCTAAATGTCTCCTGAATAAATTCAAGTTGCACCAAAACTGTCTGGATGAGGAAATGAACGTATTTCATACTAGAAAATAGTCCAGGTTGAAAAAACAAACTTCCCCTTTAACTGAAGTCCAAAAAGTAATGACTGACTTTGACATTAATGTATATACAGCACAGTATGTATATATATATATATATATATATATATATGTGTGTGTATATTTCAGTATATTTTGACTTTATCCTACAATGTTTAAAGCGCTGTAGTTTTTCTCATCAGAAAATGCAGCTGTTCATAATGGAAGATGCTTCGGTGAGCAGCAGCAGCACAGTTTGCTTTGGTCTGACGGTGCTGACTGCAAGAAAAAGTCAAATAGCTTCCCGGAGTAAATCTTCTATAAATTATAAAGATTTATAGAAGATTTACAGGCTGGACAAACACTGATTCGGAGCCTTTTTACGGCTGCTGTGGGGATTCTGTTGTGGATGTGAAGTCGGCTCTAACGCCTGCAGACCTCCTGCAGGCTGCAGAAAGTGCAGTGCAGAGTAACAGACTGCTGCAGTTGTCCTGATTTACTCTGACACGGGAAGCAACACCTCAGATTATCGCCGGTGCTGAGCGGTCCGTCCACCGTCTGCCTGCGAGGCGCAGACAGCAGCTCTGCAAACAAGTCGCTTTAACACAAGCGAGGAGGAAACGCCACAAACTGACTGTTCCATGAATCATGACGCTAAACTAAAACTGGAGCAGACCTCAGAAGCTAAACAGAATGATCCCAGAATAATCCCATTGTTCCTCAGGAAATAAGGAAACACTTGTTTCTGCTAAGCTAAGCTAAGCTAGGCTAGGCTAGGCTAACCAGACCCAGGGCTCAAAGATGCAACATCCATCTTTCATCTGCAGCAAGAAAACGAACATTTACTTCAGTCTTTACTACACTACTGCACAGACTGGGTCGTTCTACACGCTGCTACGCTAACACAGCACCGGCCGAACCTGCAGACCCCCCCGACATGAAGTCTGAGAGAACACCAGCAACCAGAAACACAGAAAAACGCACGGTGACGAGTCCTCTCATCGTCATTTATATGACTGATCAAGGAGTTTCGGATGCAGCTGGAGGTTGTTTCATTTATTTGAAAAAACAGAAACTTTCAGGTCATGTCGATAAAACCAGAAGCAACTAGGAGAATAAATTAAATTAAGATAAAATAAAATAAAAGCCAATGGAACTGGTTAAATAAAAGAAAATAAACTTTAGAAATTAAATTTAAAAAAAATAAAATCGGACTAAATAATTAAAACTATATAATAATGGAAAAAAAAATAAAAAATAAAAAACCCTAATAATGGATCACAGAACTGACTAAAAAATATTTTTTTAAAAAAATCAAATTTGAATGAATGAAAATAATCAAATAAAAAAAAACAGAAATGCAAAATTTTAGAAAATTTAAATGTGACGAAACAAAAGAAAAAAAAAAAAAGAAATGAATAAAGACTCACAATAAAATAAAAGAATAAAGTGAAATGAATATATTAAAGTGAACCCAGTCTGTTTTAGGTGACGGTTACCATATTAGAGCTTCCCGCTGTGTTTTACTGGTTTGTCTGAACTGGTGTTTCTGCGTTTCTGGTCCGTGTGCCTCTCAGACACATTTCTGGCATCAACGTGTCTCATGTCTGTCAGATCGATCAACGTGGTATCAATCTATGTCATGAACGAGATCTCACGAGATTTTGTAAGAGAACGATTAAATCTTGCGAGATTTCGTTGGTAAAATAGATCAATATTGCGTTTTTTTTATATCAATATGAAATATCATGAGAAAATATTGTGATATTTCAGTGTATTGAAATTTTTTTCCAGCCCTACTACCGTTCTGAGATCTGGTGGAGTTTTAAGGGTTAAATGAGACCAGCTGTGCTCAGTGAAGACGAACCGCCTCCATGTTCGTGATGTTTTCAGTTTAGTTCCAAATATTAGAAACAAGTGTTTACTGATGTTGCTTATAAAGTTTGTATTGCGTCATTTCCTCATGGTGGTTAATGCCAGGCAGGTGGGGGGGGGGGGTCTGCAGGAACCTCTGCACCGGTCTGAAACAGGATCATACTGTACCCAGCCACAGATTGGGAGGAGTCGTGCTTTCACTTTCAAAGCTGCAGACGTCGCTTCGTTTGGACTCCTGGATCATCCCTGTCCGGCCGGAGGTCGTCCAGACAGAGACAACAACAAACAACACAAGCATCATGATGTCCACGTCCGTCCTGATGCCGCACAGAGCAGCGCGCTACCGTCTCAGCCCGGCGGGGGCGGCTTCGCACCTTCGTTTAACAGCGACATGAAAATAACTTCACAGCAAACGTAACGAAAACAGGTTTTCTGTTGATTTGTTTGTTCTCCTCTTCTCAGGGTGACAGCCTTCCTGCTTATTTAATTAGCAATTAATTAGCACATGCGAAGGCTTCTTCAGACAGAAAACGACAGGATCAGAAACACTTCAGCCCCCTGAGACACCTGTAACTCCCCCCATTATACTGTGATATTATCCTGAAGTAAAAAAGGCAGAAAAAAAAAAACCTAGCTTTCCTCCACCTGGATGATGCGTACTTGTACACACAGGAACTATGAGGAGGGAATGAGGTTCTCAGAGGAGAAGATTCGATCTCCGTTCATGTCAAATCATTTTTACTGACTTTACAGGCAGGAGTTAACGTCCCACCAGAGTGTCCAGGGGAACTGGGAACTGTGGGGGGGACCAGTAAAGCCGGTTTATAGTCGCACATCAGGCCCACGTAGCTCACGCAGATGCAGTGTGTGTTCATACTCGAGTGTATTGTTAGTCGTGTTGCAGTTTGTTTTCCAGATGTGCAGTAGGGATGGTATCGGCCTCTAAACTACACAGGACCGAGTTTTATCGATGGTTTGTAAGTATATTTATGTTTTACAACAATAATAGCAACAGGCAGTCATTCAACTACAAGACCTAAACATCTGGAGACACGTAATCACTACATATGTGATATTATCGGCTGATATCGGCATTAAAAGTGATATTGGAAATATCTGTTTCGGTTATACAACAAAATCTCATGAGATCGTGAGATTTCATTAGTAAATTTGCTGTTCTCTATCTGCTGTTCTGATATATGGTGTATTAATTGCTGTTCTGATATATGGTGTTTTTCCTGCTAGTTTTGATATATGGTAGTTTAATCTGTTTCTGATATGTGGTAGTTCTATCCTGCTAGTTCTGATATATGGTAGTTCTAATACCTGCTAGTTCTGATATATGGTAGTTCTAATCCTGCTAGTTCTGATATATGGTGTTTTCCTGCTAGTTCTGATATATGGAGTTTTCTGCTGTTTGTTATGGTGTTTTCTGCTGTTTGATATATGGTGTATGTAATCCGGGGGGGTGGGGTTTGGTGTTTGTTGGGGTGGGGGTTTGGTGTTTATCTGCTGTTTGTATTGGTGTTTTCTGCTGTTTGTTGTGTTTATCCTGCTGTTTGTTGGTGTTTTCCTGCTGTTTGATATATGGTGTTCTAATATTGTTTTTTGGTGTTATTGTTGTTTGTTATCTGTTGTGTTATACCTGCTAGTATCTGATATACGGTAGTATCTAATACCTGCTAGTATCTGATATATGGTAGTATCTAATACCTGCTAGTATCTGATATATGCTGTATCTATACCTGCTAGTATCTGATATATGGTAGTATCTAATACCTGCTAGTATCTGATATATGGTAGTATCTAATACCTGCTAGTATCTGATATATGGTAGTTCTGCATCTAATACCTGCTAGTATCTGATATATGGTAGTATCTAATACCTGCTAGTATCTGATATATGGTAGTATCTAATACCTGCTAGTATCTGATATATGGTAGTATCTCTAATACCTGCTAGTATCTGATATATGGTAGTATCTAATACCTGCTAGTATCTGATATACTGGTAGTATCTAATACCTGCTAGTATCTGATATATGGTAGTATCTAATACCTGCTAGTATCTGATATATGGTAGTATCTAATACCTGCTAGTATCTGATATATGGTAGTATCTAATACCTGCTAGTATCTGATATATGGTAGTATCTAATACCTGCTAGTATCTGATATACGGTAGTATCTAATACCTGCTAGTATCTGATATATGGTAGTATCTAATACCTGCTAGTATCTGATATATGGTAGTATCTAATACCTGCTAGTATCTGATATACGGTAGTATCTAATACCTGCTAGTATCTGATATATGGTAGTATCTAATACCTGCTAGTATCTGATATACGGTAGTATCTAATACCTGCTAGTATCTGATATACGGTAGTATCTAATACCTGCTAGTATCTGATATATGGTAGTATCTAATACCTGCTAGTATCTGATATATGGTAGTATCTAATACCTGCTAGTATCTGATATACGGTAGTATCTATATACCTGCTAGTATCTGATATACGGTAGTATCTAATACCTGCTAGTATCTGATATATGCTAGTATCTAATACCTGCTAGTATCTGATATATGGTAGTATCTAATACCTGCTAGTATCTGATATACGGTAGTATCTAATACCTGCTAGTATCTGATATATGCTAGTATCTAATACCTGCTAGTATCTGATATACGGTAGTATCTAATACCTGCTAGTATCTGATATATGGTAGTATCTAATACCTGCTAGTATCTGATATACGGTAGTATCTAATACCTGCTAGTATCTGATATACGGTAGTATCTAATACCTGCTAGTATCTGATATATGGTAGTTTCTGATATCTATCAATACCTGCTAGTATCTGATATACGGTAGTATCTAATACCTGCTAGTATCTGATATACGGTAGTATCTTATACCTGCCAGTATCTGATATATGGTAGTATCTAATACCTGCCAGTATCTGATATATGGTAGTATCTAATACCTGCTAGTATCTGATATACGGTAGTATCTAATACCTGCTAGTATCTGACATACGGTAGTATCTAATACCTGCTAGTATCTGACATATGGTAGTATCTAATACTATCATATAGCCGGGAGTGTTGAAGTCCAGACCACACCTACAAGACCAAGACATTACCGAGACCAGGGACCGAGACCAAGACATTTCCCAGTCTTGTACAATGTCTTGGTCTTGTCTCGGTTCCTGGTCTTGGTCTCAGTAATGTCTGGGTGTTGTCTTGACTACAACACTTATAGCCAGGATGCAGGTCAGGTCTGAAGAGGCGCCGGTCGAGCGTCTATGGAGAGCCGACGGCGGTAACAAACGACGCACGAGTATAAAGCAGCCTTCGGGTCCATTAAGCGTCTGGAGCAGGTCAGTATTTCAGGTCATCTGGTGGCAACGAGGCCTGGGAGTCTTTGCATCATTCTGGTTTAAACCATCTTCTACAGAGCATTTTATCACATGTATGCAGTTTGCGTCTACTTTCCCAGCTGGGAGTCCAGTCTGTTACCAGGTTAGAACTGGAAAATTCCCACAGTAACAACCCTCCTTTAATGGTTTGGATCTGAATAATTTCCTGTAAAAGCTGCAGAGGAGACGAGTGACCTCACCCTACTGATCCTTTGGCAGCGATGGCCACCGTCTCCAGCAGGACCTGCACGATGCCGGCTCGGACCCGCGGCGTGTTCTTGTTGTGGTTGTCCAGGTGGTTGAGAACCTGCTGGATGACGTGGTGGGAGTGTTGAGCCTGTAAAAACCAGAGATGCAGAGATTTAAAGCATGTTAATTCCACCTTAAATACAAGCAGAAGGTCACACTTTTAGGCCGCTTGCTCCTCCTCCAATCTGATTGGTCAGCCTGTCGCTGACTGAATGACTGACGCAGAGTACACACGTTCAATCGGCTGAAATGAACGTGACGTATTGGTGACAGCCGACAACACTGAACACACCAAACTGACTCACGCCCCCGAATTCAACAGACATCATGGCTGAAATTTGGCCCGGTGCGTCTCCGTCTTTACAGGCACCGTTCAGAAAAAAAAAAAAAAAACATTTATGTATTTTACTGTATTTGATTAAAAGTAAAAAAAAAAAAAAACTGTGTGAAATTTCATATTACAAAATGGATACCTGTGGTTGACAACTTTTGTGTACTTTCCACCTCAAATGCACGTACGTGGTGTAAATGCATATGTGCATCAGACTGACCCACGGAGAGAGAAATCCTCCTAACAAGTCAAACTAAGCTTCGTCTTCATGTGGAGAGTTTTAGTCGTACTGGTAGCTGCTGACGGGCTCTGAAGCCCCTCCCTCCCTCCCACCAGATCCGGTTGTTTGAGTCCGACCGATGATGCCTGGCTGCTGGAGCTCTGAGCACTGGTCATCCTGAGGCTGCTGAGGCCCTCTGAGGGGCTCATAGGAAGATTTCTGATACGCATTAGTGATTAAAAAGAAACATCCTGGACTATTTCTGCTCCTGTGGAGTGTAGAAATCGATGTCTGTCTCCACATTTTTGATTGATTTCCCTGTGTGTGTCTTGCTGGACCAGGAGGAGACTTGACGAGGAATCCGTTTGTTGCTCGTTTGGATGCGTCTGATTGTCTGAAGCCGACGTGGGAACGCGAGCGGCTGCTTTCTGAGAAGCTCCTGTCAGCTGAAGGATGCGTCACCGGGTCTCTGCAGGACGATCCCGGGGTGCGCTTTCAGATCAAAGAGGCTCGGAGGTCTCACGGCAGACAGACTCAAATCTCCCCGGACAGATCAAAGAGTCGAGCGCTCGCACGTAAAACACGGGAGACTTGAAGACTCGTGCATGAGCAGCGGTTGCGTTTCATCTGTGGAAGCACCTGAGATTCACCTGATGAGCGGCAGAGCGGCCGGTTAAACCAACCAGACCTCATCTTTCATCTCTACGACCAGCCGTGAGGACTGGGTACAGAACAACAAGCTGAGGACACTTAAGTACATTTTTACCTGTTCGTTAAAACTCTACGGGGTTCTCACACAGTTATACTTCAAACTCTTAAATGATGGATGTTGGCTTTTGGACGGTGGAGAGCTGCGTTTAGCAGAAACCATGCAGACTGCATCCAGGACTTCTCTTCCTATCAGCCACTGCGGAAGGTAATCACGTTTCTAATGCCCAATTCCTACTTTCATCCTGGCGATTGAATTATTCCTCAAAGAAATGAGGCAACCCTTGGAAATCCTCAAGCATCACCAGTACTAAGTAAACTGACATCGTGGCTGTTTCTGGAAGAGTTCGCAGCACCATCTGCAGCAGCAATAATCTCCCTTTCCTGGCCGATAGGATCATTTTTTTCAACTTTGGGCTAAAAAATGTTAAAAAAAAAAAAAAAAGACGCCACCTTTGACTCAAGTTAATGTTAAAGGCATAGTACACCCACAGAATGATGTAACTTTATTTTCCACTTACCCTCATGGCGAGCAAGACTCTGGAGCACTTTTTTAATATCTCATATGCAGCCGGAGATCAGGATGACTTCTCATTTCCACCCAACTTTCATATAATGGAGTTTGATTGTGCCCGAGCCTTAAAAGTCCATAAAAGTCCACAAAACCTTGTCAGTATTCCTCCATACTGCTCGTCCAATGTAATCCAAGTGTCCTGAGTGGGTAGCGTCCAGAATTTACTGAAAACGAGGTAATTTACTATATTTTTAGAGCCTGAACAGTAGTACATCTTACTTCCGCGAAGCACGCACAAGCGCATTCACGAAACTACGGGAGCCTCGGCGTTCAGAGCCTACTCTGCCGATAATACAAGCGTAGAAGAAGAAATTCACTGTTTGCATTGTGCTAAGAGCGACAGAGCTGCAGACAAACCGGGACAAACACAAGAGGGTCCAAGGGTGGTTGGATATTAAATTAAACCAAAGAAAGAAAGAAAAAGAGAACCCATGATCTCGTCTGCCGCGCCTTCCGTAGTTTCATGAACGCGCATCGGCGTGCACACAGGAGATGCGATGTAGGGCTGTTTAGGCTCTAAAAATATACTAAATGGCGTAGTTTTGAGTAAATTCTGGACGCTACCCACTCAGGACACTTGGATTACATTGGATGAGCAGTATGGAGGAATATTGACAAGTTTTTGTGGACTTTTATGGACCTTTTTGGCTCGGGCACAATTGAACTCCATTATATGAAAGTTGGGGGAAAACGAGAAGCCTTCCTGATCGCCGGCTGCATTTGAGATATTAAAAAAGGGGTCCAGAGTCTTTCTCACCATGAGGGTAAGTGGAAAATAAAGTTACATCATTCTGTGGGTGTACAGAATTTCTTTGGCTGCTTCTGCAGAGTTCCTCACTATTTTTATGCTTTTTGCATGAAATTGTGTGTAATATCATACCATTTGTTTTCTAGTGTGCCACTGGAAAATCTTTGTTTCGATGGCCAGATAGCCCTCCCACTTCCCCCTCCCCCCTGGTCTGAACCAGAATCAGGACACCACTACACCTTCACATAAACGAGCACAGCAAAGGGTTCGGGCCAAGAGGGGACTGGAATTCACCCTAAATCCTACCTTCGACCACAGCCGTGACCCGTGTGTAAAAGCAACGAGGAGGGGCTTCATTTCCAGCCGATCACAACTCGCCTCGTTTCACCGAATCGTTATCCACCCCAGCCGGTTGAGGCCTACCTGAGCCGGGTTCTGCCGGAGTTTTTTCCTCCCTGTTAAAAGGGTGTTTTCCTTCCCACTGTCGCCACCACTCCGTGCTCGCTCAGGATGGGGGATTGGACCGGGTCAAGTCAAGATTCGATCCAATCTGTTGGTTTCCTTAGCTAGGCTGTTATCAATCTGACCTGAACTTCTCTGTCTGTTAAGCGCCCTGAGGTGACACTGTCATGAACTGACGCTATACAAATAAAGCTGAATTGAATTGAATCTCTGAAATTCTGCAGCATGGCGACATTTCAAATCCAGTTTTCTTTGCACACCTCATGGTTAACACCATTTTCTTCACTCCTGAATCACAAATCCAGCTGAAAGGTGCAGTGTGTATAAAAATCAAAGGTCAATGGCAGAAAAGTTTTTATTGATGAGTAATCACTTCACTAGAATAGCCACCATTTCTACTACGGTGTCCCTAAATGAGCAAAATAACGTGTGTGAAGTGAGAACCCTCTGAACTGTAAAACTGCTGTACCAGCTTTGTTTAAAGGGAGTTAGAAACTGTTTGGGATCATTAAAAGACATTAAAAGTTGTTACCGTAGTACAGCCATAGTTACACCTGCGACCACTGGATCCACTCACAGATGAAAACATCTTTAGGTAGAAGTTTGGCCACTGACGGCCACCGTACATTCACAACAGTGCTTGGCCTCTTTACCACTAGATGTCAGTAACTGTTACACACTCTACTTTTTCTTTAAAAACAGAAACTAGCACCTGATGCCTTAGAAAACCGTTAAAATATCCAAAACACAACAGTTATTTATTAACAGGGAGGGCCAGGTAGAAAAGTTTCTGGTTTAGAGAATGAAAATTGACTCAAATTAGTCATAAAACCTTTAGAATAAAAACAATCCGTGAAGTTTCCCTGAAATCAGCTGAAGGTCTGGGAAGCAGAGCCGTGACTGCAGCCATCGGGAGGAAAATAAACATCTGTGGTTGGTGTACTCTACCTGGATGGAGTACATGATGATTCTGAAGCAGGAAACTGCAAAATCATTGGGGTCCCACAGGTGATGGTTGTCCAGGTGACTGCAGACAGGAGAGAAAAAAGCAGACATTACGATAGAGACACACGGACGACTTACAACCAGAAACTAAATGTTTTCAGCTTCCCCTCTGACTAAACAGGGTTCTGTGATGCCATTAACAACCTGACCAACTTGACCCCGTCTCATCTGGAGGGTGCTCGGACACTAGTCCCATTACTTTGTATTGATTTTTCATCGGCTTTAACTGTATCCAGCCTCATGTCCTTTCACAGCAATTAAGGATCCACAATGTAGATCAGAGGTTGATTTGTTTCCGTAACAGAAAGATCACGTGTGAAGGTTAATGTACTGTCTGAGACAGTTTTGCCCTCCACTGGATCTCATCTCCACTTTTGTTTGTCCCGTCAGAGTCGGTATGAAGGGGAATCACATTGTGAAATTTGCTGATGCTTCTGTCATTTCTTTAGTTTAGGGCAACGTTGACCACGGTCCTGTGGACCAGGATTTACAAACTGCAGTAACTGAAGCGGACCAAATGGGCTGGTTAAACCACCGTAGTAACAACAACTGCTCACTAGGGGGCGACGCTCCCCATTTAACCACTGATCAATGACGAAGAAGCAAGAAGAAGAAGAGAAACGGACTCTGTGATTAAAGTGGAAATCTTTCTGCCTCTTATCATTACTACATTCACACATTTTCCAGATGTTTTCTGTTGTCGTTTTGACCTCTGCTTCTTCAAACACGCGCTTTGTTTCCTCACCAACCCAATAATCTACCCCATTTTCTTCTTCTTCTTCTGCTTTATTACAGCTGACACATATTACTTCCATTAGGTGCGCTGGATAATCCGATAGTCCGTTTGCAAGTGACCCCCGCCTTTCAGGTGGACCAGAGTCCGCTTCTTTGGTGCACCAGAGTACAGTTGGGGTTCAGACTGCTCCAAACGAAGCGGACTATGCGTGGAATCGGACCACACGGTCTGTATAAAGCAGACCAAACAGCCAGAGCATGAACGCATCCATAAGGAAGGCTCGCTCGATCATTGCAGACCAAAGTCACCGTGCTCATGCCCACTTCCCTGCTCCCCTCAGGTCGCAGATGTGCGCTGCCTCAGGCAAGGACTCAGATTTAAAATCTCTTTTCTCTCTGTGGCCGTTGAGCTTTTAAAGACCCAAAATGTAACTTTTCTATCTAAAAAATATGCGACTCGGTTTTGACGACACACCAACATCCATTATGCGCATTTCTCGAGCCTGAGACGGCTGAGAAACAGCACTATGCAACTTTTCCCATCCGGGACGCACCCTTATATTACAGCCAACTGTTGGGTTTGGACCGCGTCACATGCTAGCAAACGGACATGTGATCTGTGGACGCGTTTTGATTGGTCGCTAGATCTTCCGCCCTCAGCAGACAGCTAAGGTTGAGCGCACACGGGGAGTTTTTTCGCCTCGCGAGGTAAAAAATATCAAACGTGTTTGATTTTCACCTCAAGGCCTTGTGAGGCAGAAAACTCACCAAAAATCAGGCGCACACAATGAGCTATCTGCCTGAGCAAAACGGCCTCGAGAGACTTTAAGCTCAGCAGGAAGCTCTCTTGTGTGCGGCAGGCTTAAACAAACCAGGTTTTGAACGCACACCATGGCAGATTTGGCAAAGAAACACAAGAAAGCATTACTGGAGGAAGAGAAGAAAAGGAGGAGAGGAAGTGACAGAACCAGAGAGGAGATAAGACCGTCTTTTACTGGCTGGAGGGAGCTCACAGTACAGGTAGGACGAAGATGCTTGCAGGACTTTGACCAGTAACTAAGGTGTAATTACGCCGTCATAATATGAGCAAAGTAACGAAAGCTGTGCAGCCTGAACAAGTGAACAACATTCTCCTGCAGACGGAAATAGACGGATATAATTAGATAATGCAGAGGAGGTTCAGATACACAAAGATGCAGGAATCTGACGCATCCCACTGCTGATCTCAGAAGCAACATATGGAACATGTGCTTCCTCTGAAACGGCGAGATGCACGAGGTCGGAGGTTTAAACACAATCCTCATCATGTGGGAATCGGAGACGGCAGACACGATGAGCGCGCTCGTCAGATGCAGGACCGTAGACTTACTCATCTCTGCAGGTGGCGACCTGCAGCCTGGAGGTAAAGTAATCTGCAGCAAACATCTATTTATGAGAGCAGAAAGCAAACAGGCAGGAGGTCGGCCTGCCCCCACCCACCCCCGACACACCGCTCCCACACGAGACACTAAAATCCCCCCACAGTAACACCTGACTCGTTAAAACATTTTACTCTTTCAGAGTCATTCCAACAACTTTTACAGTAACATGTTTCCTCTTTTCAGAGTATAAATGACTCAAGTGTAACTAAGTCGACTCAGGAAGACTCCACCCTCTTCGGCTTGAACATTTCCCATCATGCTTTGCAACTCCTCCGTACCCTCCCACACCGTGAGTTAAGTGATCCCTTTGGGTGTCCTTGGTGTGTAAGGTGTTAGTAAAAGAGTATGTTGATGAAAATGGCCCGGACGACACGTCAATGTAACTGATTATATAAATACGACTCATCATGAATGACGTCATAATGATGTCATCCTCTGAGGGAAGGCACGCCGCCTGCAGAAGCAGTGGTCGGCTATCCGCTGTTGATGTGAGCACGTGCAGAGCTGATGTCTGACACGCTCCCTCAGAACGACTGCGAGTTTTTGCCCCGCGGTCGGGAAGAACCTGTAGTGCGGTCGGTGTACCGTCTAAATGTGTTACCTTGTCAAACACGGTGCACACGGGCCTGTTGTGCTTCAGAAATAAGAAGTAGGGCTGTAACGGTACATGTATTTGTGTTGAACTGACCAGTACGCTACTCAGTTCGGCACGACTCTGCACCGAACTGTTGGGCGCAGGATTTGTTTATTTAGGCTTTATTGTTTCATTAAGTTTTTGCGTGCCATCCGACATAAATGAGGGACGGTCCACGAAACTTCACCTCCACTTGGTGCAGCGTGATGACCATCCTGTTTTTAACAACTTATAACAACGTGACACTTTGGTTTTAGACGAAGAGAGAGCTGAATAAGAGTCGACAAAACAAAATCAGCATTCAGACACTGTAGAACTGCAGTCGCAGAGTTTCCCCATCAGCGTGACAACATTGGGAGGGCGCAGTGGGTCGGGTGGGATATGAAGATATATATATATATATATATATATATATATATATATATATATATATATATATATATGTGTGTATGTATATACAGGGGTTAGACAATGAAACTGAAACAGCTGTCATTTTAGTGTGGGAGGTTTCATGGCTAAATTAGACCAACCTGGTGGCAAATATTCATTAATTGCACATTGCACCAGTAAGAGCAGAGTGTGAAGGTTCAATTAGTGGGTAAAAAGCACAGTTTTGCTCAAAACATTGCAATGCATACAACATTGTATCAGAGTTCAAAAGAGGACAAATTGTTGGTGCATGTCTTGCTGGCGCATCTGTGACCAAGACAAGTCTTTGTGATGTATCAAGAGCCACAGTATCCAGGGTAATGTCAGCATACCACCAAGAAGGATGAACCACATCCAACAGGATTAACTGTGGACGCAAGAGGAAGCTGTCTGAACGTGATGTTCGGGTGCTAACCCGGATTGTATCCAAAAAACGTAAAACCACAGCGGCCCAAATCACGGCATTCGCTTGGCCCAGGACTTGTGCTAGATGGGCCAAGGACTACTGAACCATTCTGGAGGACCATGTGCATCCAAAGGTTCAAACATTGTATCCTGAAGGTGGTGCAGTGTATCAGGATGACAATGATGAAAGATTGGTTTAATGAACATGAAAGTGAAGTTGAACATCTCCCATGGCCTGCAAAGTCACCAGATCTAAATATTATTGAGCCGCTTTGGGGAGTTTTGGAGGAGCGAGTCAGGAAACGTTTTCCTCCACCAGCATCACGTAGTGACCTGGCCACTATCCTGCAAGAAGAATGGCTTAAAATCCCTCTGACCACTGTTCAGGACTTGTAGATGTCATTTCCAAGACGAATTGTCGCTGTATTGGCCGCAAAAGGAGGCCCCACACCATACTAATAAATGATTGTGGTCTAAAACCAAGGGTTACAGTTTCATTGTCTAACCCCTGTATGTTCTGCCGAATAATGTATTCATGAACTGTGTAACAGGTAACTTTCCAGTTACAGCATTCCAGTGTTAAATAATCATAAGCCGCTACACTCTGTTACGTCATGTCGCGTTTCCAAACTGATTTAAAAACAAAGACAAAACATAGAAGACAGAAAATGTCAAGGATTGTATAAGCCCTGATAAAAACACGTTTCATTCCATGAAGTCCTGCTAAAAAGTCTTAAAGTTCAGATCTAAGATGACGTGCGGACATAATTAAATGTGATTTTAATGGCGGTATCAGCTGTGTGTATTCCCGCGACGTGCTCGTTCTTGGCGCAGCAGCGGGTGAAGAGGAGCACGAGGACGCCGGCCCTCCAGGACCAGGACTGAGGATCCCTGGTCTAAAACCTGCCCCCAGCCATTCTCATATCTGATAAATTTGCCTCTCTGAGTTAAATATGTCAGAATATCTCGGTAGAAAACATCCTGCAGTTATTTTCCACATAAACTTAGTTTAAAAGTCCCGGTCGTGCACCGAAGCCGCAGACGGATGTTCAAAGCATCATGGTGGAAGTGCAGTGATGAGATGTGTCAGGATCTGTCAGACCCAGACGAGCTGGTGGCTGATTGACTGATCATCCTGCCGGTTCACGCTTTAACCAGCGCAGCGTCTCTCAAGCGGAAAAGAAAGGAGACCTTCTGTTGTTCTCTGCTCAAAAACAGGTAACTGTGCAGACCTGCGAGGATTTTAGGACACGTTCACTCATTATCCCACCTCCCAGATTTACATAAGGAGCCGGTTTCATCGGTAAAGGCAGGTGTGTGAAATAAAATGGAGGCCATTTCAGATCAAACCCATTAAATCTGGTGTTAGAGGAGACGAGAGAGGACAAAAAGAGCAGAAAGAATAAGCAGAAAAGAGGAGGACAAAGGCAGAGGAGTGAGAGAGGAGGATTGGAAGCTAGTTCACCAAAATGACGTCAATCCAAACCCCTAAAAGCCTCCTCCTCCCCGTTAACCCCAATCCATGCTATTTATAGTCTGGAGACGCTCCCCTCCTTCCTCCTCCTCCTGCCTGCAGGAGCCCGGCAGGAGGAGACACTGGTTTCACCCTCAGACAGACAGACACGCAGACAGACAGACAGACAGACAGACAGACAGCTGTTTAACAGAGAAAAATTAAGACTGGACGCAGTCAGAGTCAAGTTCAGATTCCTGCTGCCAGCTGCTGGATGTGACAAACACAGGTACGCCGGAGAAAACGCCGCTTTTTCTCCTCCAACGATGCAGAAGCAGCCTGTTGATCCTCTCCTGTAACGTAGACGCTCGTATTTCTGCACTGAGAGAAAACCGGCTGAAATAATTAAACGTTTTAGATCCGACACGAGTCAAATGAAACATTTTGCTTTTACTGGAGGTCGTGAACTGGTTTGTGGTCCAGTTTAACTCTGAATGTAAGTTCTGTAATCTGAGGCCTGAAGACCTACAGAGTTGCAATTTTTCCACACGATGACTGGAACGACTCCTGACTCTGAGACGAGCTCAGCCTGCTGGCTGGAAGGTTGCTGGGAGAGCGCTGTGGTCGGACTGGGACTGGGACTGGGACTGGGAGAGCTGCGTGACATCACCCGGTGTTCATCATCACGTCCTACCTACGGCGCGCATGGAAACACTTCTTTATGGATCGAGTGCACGCCCGTAAATGCATGTTTAACAACAGCTGGACCTCCGTGTCGTTGACATAAATATTAGGGATGTCCAATATTATCAGCCCACCGATATCGTCAGCCGATATCGGCATTAAAATCTGACATTGGAAAATATCGGCATTGTTTTTCTCCTACCGATAATTTTACTAAATGAAAACAATTTTACAAAATCTTGCGAGATCTTGTTCCATTAGCACGATATTAATATCTAAGGCTGGGCAATATTGCATTTACGTAATATCCCAATATTTTTATGGCATGTCATGATACACAATTCATATCTGGATATTTTATCTTAGCCTTGAATTAATGCTTTGACACATATAATCACATCTACATTCTACATACTGCATTAATATTTGCTGATTTTAAACATTTATGCCAAAAGTGTGAAATCATAACCAAATAAATTGATCGAAACTGTATTGAACAGTTAAAGCAGTGCAATAATTATCATGTATATATATTTTTAAAAAGTACCTACTACTACTGTTATGGCTTTTGGTAAAAGTCAGATATAATGAGCTCATCGTGTGAATAATTTACATTAAAAAAGGGAATAAATAAGCTGATAGTTACTAAAAGTTATTTCATGCTAGAAACAGTTAAAATGTTTGGATTTCAGATCTAATTAGTGCAACTAAATCACCTGCAACTGAAAGCAATTGGAATCTCAAATATGACGAATATAGTCATTTTCTATATCCCAAATGGGACTAACTGCGATATCTTGAGTATATTCAATATATGGCGCAGTCCTACAGATATCAATATTTTCTCATCAGCCTCAGCGGATACAACCTGCAGATAATTGGGGCAGATATTTGAGGCCAAAACTGCATTTGACTCCTGAATTAATATAATGAAATGAATATAATATGAATATAATGAAAAGTCATTTTACAATTATATATAAAAACTAAAGTACTTCAAATAAACACTTAAAAAGAAACAGTATCAAATAGAAACCTATAAGCATTAAATGTGTACACAAAAAAAACATATATATATATATATGTAAAAACTCTGAAAATTATGCCGAGTGGGGATATCGGCCAACGCGATGCCTCAAATATCGGCCAGCTGATGTATTGGTCTATCATCCATTAGCACCAGTCCAGCATGTAGAAAAGTGCCTGTTTTATACCAGCATTCCTTTCAGAGAAATAAAGTTGTATCTCTCAAAATATGAGATACAACCTCACAGTTGTCTGCATATATCGGTACCGGCTGATATCAGAAATTAACAGTTGGACAATATCAGATATCGATAAAAAAGTCAAATGTCCTTACTTAATATGCTGTATGAGCTACTGTGATGAGGTCATGTATACAGGGTGGAGGCATCCTACCTGCAGGAATATGTTGCATAAACGTGGATTAATGACTTTCAAGTCCAGTCATTTAGAGATTCTATCCTGCAACTTTTAGATGCATCCCTACTTCAACACACCTGTTATTCAGCTCTGCAGACGCCTGGTCACGAGGCGTCTAAAACATGCAGGATAGGAGCTTTCGAGGACCGGGCTTGGGCAGTCCTGGTCTAGAGTCACCAGGTTGACCAGCACGTAACCAGGAGAGGTGAATTTAATACCACAGAAGGAAACTGACTTTATGAATCACTAAAACATCTAAAAGATGATCCTAAAAGAATAAAACATGAGAACAGCCACCTTCAGGACACAAAGGGTGGTGTTCTCTCACTCTCAGACATGGCAGCAGCTGGTCGGGTTTAACACCTGATGGTTTCCAGAGAGACATCCAGCAGCCGGCTGCTGTGGCTCTGCCTGGCCTGCAGGGGGCGCAGGAGGCCAGCAGGTCAGCGGTCAGAGCTGCAGGAGGCTCAGCATGTTGCCTCAACACACACATTTACAGTAATGGACCGAGTGTCAGAATGACACACTACTGCAGTCTTTAACAGCAGTTATCTAAAGCTGAAGGCAGGACTGTGTGTGTGTGTGTGTGTGTGTGTGTGTTCAGCAGACGTCCAGTGTCAAGTGTCACACCTCAGTTGAGCGCTGACGAGGTGTCAACACAAAGGATGTGGAGTGAAACAAAGGACTGCAGAGCCTCTGACACACAATTTATACAAAAAACACACAAAAAAACAAAATACAAACTAAAAACCTGCGAAGAAAAAACACATTCACACACACACCCATCCTTGTACTTCTGTCTTTGTGAGGACATTCACTGATGTAATACATTCCCTAACCCTAACCAAAACCTAATTGTAACCTAAACTCTAAAACCCTGAAAAATGTTTTTTGTTTTTTTTTCCTGAGGCTTTTTTAGTGAGACAGGCCAAAATATCCTCACTTTACAAAAATGTCCTCACTTTATTGGTTAAAAGCGCAGAACGGTCCTCACAATGTAGCAAATACAGAAACACACACACATATAATTCCACTTAAAATGACCAACTTTCTGAGAAAATCGTCTGTAAATATTCACTGTATTTACTTTCTAATTTACTGATGGAGATTTTCATTAATAATATGTAGTGATGCCTGATATTAACAGTCGATATCGGCATAAAAATATCAAAAAATACCGGTATAAGTTTTTATCATATCAATACTTCTAATTTCTACTTTTGAAATTTTATAACAGAACGCTGAGATCTTGTAAGATTTCATTAGTAAATCTTGACGATCCCTTAGCATTGGTCCCTGTTATCCTGGAAGAACTTCATATCCCAGAATTCCTTTCAGAGTCATGTGACTACTGTGCAGCTGCTGCTGCTACAGACTGACTTGCTTTGAAGCTGCTGATAATATGTCTGGTTTTAAGTTGTTGGTTAAGTTACCAAGTTGTCAGAAACATTAGAATTAGCCACATATTGGCTGATACCTGCTAGTATCTGATATCTGGCAGCCACATGTCCAAAATGAACTCTTCTGGCTGAGTTAAGGATATTTTGGTATCTTTGTTCTTGGAGCAGAATATAATTGCATCTCTCAAAAAACAACCTCACAGTTTTCTGCATAGACTGGTATCGACTGATATTGGAAATTAAGAGTTGGACAATATCGGTAAATCAGATATCAGTAAAAAAAAAAAAAAAAGAGCATCTCTACTGCATACTGTTCGGGGGTCTGCATAGATCGGTATTGGTTGATATCGGATTTCGGAAGTTAAGAGTTGGACAATATCGGTATATCAGATATCGGTAAAAAAAAAAGCCAGTATAAAACATTCCTAATTAAAAACTATAAAAATGGTAATATTACGATATTATTAGAATGCTATGCAATTATTACAGTACAGGATAAGAACGATAGAAGATGCGGATAACTGAAGCCGGATTATCGGCATGTTTTTGGTCACGTTTCTCCTCGTGAGCTGCGGTTGTTTCGCCGTGATGTTGTCCAGTGCAGCATGAAAGCAAAGCAAACCAAAGGAAGGAGGGAAACTGAGGAATTCCCCTGAACTATCCAGCTGGGACTGTATCCTGCGTACCGGTATCGTTCGGTACCAGTTCCTAATCTTAACGATACCAGGGTACAGTTAAGATTCTGGACTAAAGATAATGTTAGCTACTTTTTGAATGTCTGAACAAGTGTTTAACATATTTAACATCTTGTAATGTCTTCATTATGTACTCTAAATTACATTATAGTATCATTAAGAGTATTGATAAATACTGGTAAAGGGGTATCGATATTGGCATTGAAAAAAATAACGATATACATCGCTATTTAGAAGTGTTTGTTAGAATAGCTTCTGTCTTGTTTTGATCTTCCTTGTGGGAATTTAAAAAGTTGAACAATGTCTTTATTGTTTGCTCTAAATTTCGTTGTTGTATCGATAAGAGTATGGATCAATATCGGTACCGATAAGAAGTATTGATATTGGTATATGTATCAATAAAATAGAATATACGTTCTGCTCAAAGTTAACCAGCTGACAATTTCAGTGAGAACTGGGAGAAATGAAGACGTCGGCATGGCAGACCGACGAACTCCGTCCTGATCTTTATTCAGCTTTTGATGCTCCGCCTCCTCCGGCTCACCGTGTGACTCAACTTCTAACAAAAAAAACATTTTCCCCAAAAACGACTACAACTCCTCCAACATGGGAGGGACAGCGTGTACTCAGCCCACTTCACGTCATGTGACTCCAACACAAAGACAAAAACAGACGACAGGAGTCGACATCCAGGACCTCTCACACAGTCTAATCTCTGCATTAGATTCCCACGGCAACGCCATCAGCACCGATTCCCTCTGTGTGTTGTCACATTTCACTCTCTGATTTAAACCGTAACCTTAATGTGACCCGATCCAGAAGCATCAGGACTAAGCATTCTGGGTAATCTCCGCACCCCGCTGCTTTATGTCGCAGCCACCAGCTTTAATTACCCCAACTTTTAAGAAAGCATCTGTTGTAAATCATTTATGATTGGCAGACAGGTCTGAATAACACAATAAGCAGGAGCCTGGGCCACCGTTGCCATGGCGAGGAGGCCGGGCAGGAGCATGAGGCAGAGCCGTTATTAAATTTAAGTTCAAGTTTATTGTCGTTCCTCTGAGTAAAGAAGAGCGAATGCAGCTTCTCCAGAACTTAGCGAGCAACACGAACTCTGCACGAGGATGCAAATGGATGATGGAAACAGAACAATGAAGAAAACACGGACTGCAAACTGGGAGCTAATTAATAAAGAAGCAGTTCTTTAAAATGATGCAGACAGAAGGAGATGAAGAGGAATCCAGACGTTAACGTGACCCGATTCAGACGGCGTAACGAGGAAAGCTTAGCAGCAGAAAGGAAACAGAAAACCTCGCTCCGCCTCATTAATGCTGCCTTCACGTATGTAAACGGCTACAGACCAGTTCAACTCCCAGTCTGACGTCCGTTTCAGAGAATGAACATGATGATGATGGAGGGAATCATGATGATGCACATTCTCAGAGCCAGGCAGTGAACGGGAGGGGGGGGGGGGGGGGGGGGGGGGGGATTGCAGCTATTAAATACATCACAGCTTCTGTCTCCCTGCTGCTGCTCACACACGGGCCACACCAGGGAAGGAAAAACCTGGTCCTGTTTCAGAGGGGTAGGGGTGGCTTAGTCCTGTTAGGGCAGAGGGGTAGGGGTGTCTCAGTCCTGTTAGGACAGAGGGGTAGGGGTGTCTCAGTCCTGTTAGGACAGAGGGGTAGGGGTGTCTCAATTCTGTTAGGACAGAGGGGTAGGGGTGTCTTAGTCCTATTAGGACAGAAGGGTAGGGGTGTCTCAGTCCTGTTAGGACAGAAGGGTAGGGGTGTCTCAATTCTGTTAGGACAGAGGGGTAGGGGTGTCTTAGTCCTATTAGGACAGAGGGGTAGGGGTGTCTCAGTCCTGTTAGGACAGAGGGGTAGGGGTGTCTTAGTCCTGTTAGGACAGAAGGGTAGGGGTGTCTCAGTCCTGTTAGGACAGAGGGGTAGGGGTATCTCAGTCCTGTTAGGACAGAGGGGTAGGGGTGTCTCAGTCCTGTTAGGACAGAGGGATAGGGGTGTCTCAGTCCTGTTAGGACAGAGGGATAGGGGTGTCTTAGTCCTATTAGGACAGAGGGGTAGGGGTGTCTCAGTCCTGTTAGGACAGAGGGGTAGGGGTGTCTTAGTCCTGTTAGGACAGAAGGGTAGGGGTGTCTCAGTCCTGTTAGGACAGAGGGGTAGGGGTATCTCAGTCCTGTTAGGACAGAGGGGTAGGGGTGTCTCAGTCCTGTTAGGACAGAGGGGTAGGGGTGTCTTAGTCCTGTTAGGACAGAAGGGTAGGGGTGTCTCAGTCCTGTTAGGACAGAGGGGTAGGGTATCTCAGTCCTGTTAGGACAGAGGGGTAGGGGTGTCTCAGTCCTGTTAGGACAGAGGGATAGGGGTGTCTCAGTCCTGTTAGGACAGAGGGATAGGGGTGTCTTAGTCCTATTAGGACAGAAGGGTAGGGGTGTCTCAGTCCTGTTAGGTCAAGGTCAAGGTCAAGGTCAAATTTATTTATAAAGCACACTTAAAACAACATAGAGAGCCCAAGGTGCTGTACAAGTTTGCTGACATGCGCATATGCATATACATACACACACAGGCTACATACATACATAATATACACATACATGTATATATACACATATACATACACACATGCACACACATACACACATACACACAGACACCTACAGTACAAACATAAGAACTAGTAAAAGAAATAATACAATATATAAGAGATTTAAACTATCAGGAAATAAAACAAAATCACACACTAGTGTTAAAAGCCAGTGCAAACAGGTGCGTCTTTAAAAGAGATTTAAAATGCTCAACCGACCGGGCCTGTGTAATGTGGGGGGGCAGAGCGTTCCAGAGCTTCGGACCCGCTACAGAAAAGGCTCGGTCACCCTTTGTTTTCTGTCGGGTGCGTGGCACTTTTAAAAGCAAGCAATTTGAGGAACGTGTTTGTTTGACCGGAACATGCACAGTTAGAAGCTCTGAAAGGTAAGGGGGGGCCAAACCATTCAGGGACTTAAAAACAAGCAATAAAATCTTGAACTGGATCCTGTAAAGGACAGGAAGCCAGTGGAGGGAAGCCAGAACAGGGGTAATATGGTCCCGTTTCCTGGTTCCAGACAGAAGACGGGCCGCTGCATTTTGGACCATCTGCAGCCGGTGGATGGAAGACTGGTCCAACCCATAATATAAAGAATTGCAATAATCCAGTCTCGAGGAAATAAATAAGTGAACAACATGTTCAAACTGACCTACAGGGATGTAAGGCTTCACCTTCGCTAAAAGACGCAACTGAAAAAAAACATTTTTGGCAACAGAAGAAATTTGTTTGTCAAATTTAAAAGCACTGTCAAAGAAAACACCGAGGTTTCTTGCACAAGTGCGAGTAAAAGAATCCAGGGGACCCAGCACACTGTCACCAGCTAGGTTTAAAGGATGACCAAATAAAATGATTTCTGTCTTGTCATCATTTAAACTTAAAAGTTTAACCCCATCCAGGTTTTAATAGCATGCAGACACTTGATTAAGTTCTGCATGCAGCCTGGATCAGGCCGAAGGAAGGTATATCTGGAGGTCATCAGCAAAACAGTGGAATGAAATATTGTAATTCCTTAAAATTGACCCTAAAGGCAGCATATATAAAACAAACAAAATTGGACCTAAAATGGAACCTTGGGGCACTCCACAGTCAAGAGGGGTTATGTCAGAGGTATAGGGACCTAACTGGACCCTAAAAGACCTCTGGGACAAGTAAGAGTGGAACCAGTTTAAGGCTGAGCCTCTAAGTCCGACACACGTCTCCAACCGGGACAGTAAAATCTGATGGTCGACTGTGTCAAAGGCTGCTGACAGGTCTAAAAGTAGAAGGGCAGCTGGATTACCAGAGTCCACTGTTAAAATCAGGTCATTAAAAACTTTTAAAAGAGCAGTTTCAGTACTGTGGCGCGCTTTAAACCCCGATTGAAATTTCTCAAAAATTCTATTTTGGTCAAGATAAGACTGTAACTGCAGATGGACAACTTTCTCTAAAACCTTGGATAAAAAAGGAAGTTTAGAAATGGGCCTATAATTAGACAGGATGTTTGGATCCAGGTTATGTTTTTTAATTAAAGGCTGCACAACAGCCTGTTTAAAAGCTGAAGGAACACAACCTGAGGAAAGAGAGGAATTAATGATCCTTAGGATAAAAGGACCAACAGAGTCAAAAACATCCTTCAGCAGTCGAGGTGGAAGACAATCTAAAGAACACTCAGATGGTCGAAGCAACTTGACCACGTTGTAAAGTTCAACTAGTGTCACAGGCTGAAACTGCTGGAAAACAGCTGAACACACGGGAGGGGCAGAAGGATCAGAAGCCTGAGCAAGAGGAGAGAGGCTCTGATTGTGGAGATTTTATCTTTAAAACAGGATACAAATCTTTCACACATAGATGGTGATGCCATAATGCCAGGGGTATTACGTGGATTAATTATTCCATTTAATATATTAAATAACACCTGAGGCCTGTGACTATTTGAAGAAATAAGGCTGGACATGAACTGTGATTTAGCTGCCTTGACAGCTTTCTGATATGCTGTCAAACAGTTCCTCAAAATCTGCAGAGAAACGTGCAACCTGTCTTTCTTCCACTTTCTTTCAGCGCGTCTACATTTGCGCCTGAGAGCGCGCGTGGTCTCATTTAACCAGGGTTCGGACACGGGCTTAGCGTGCCTTGCCTTCAAAGGAGCAATGTAGTCCAGGATCTCAATGCATGTGGCGTTGAAGAACACAATCAGCTCCTCTGTACTTGACACAAATTCGCTCATAGCCTGGCATAAAGAATTAAAAGATAAAGAAAATTGCGAGGCCACTGACGGGTTTAGGACGCGCCGGCTGTGCGCCGGGGCGCAAGGTTCCTCCAAGTTGAAGGAATTGGTCACCGTGAAGAATACAGGAAAATGGTCAGAAATGGGAATATCACGAATTTCGTTTACAGACACATTTAACCCAAGAGTTAATATCAAGTCCAAAGTATGGCCCTTATCATGAGTTGGACCAGTGACCCACTGAGTCAAATTAAAAGAAGCAATGGCATTAAAAAAGTCCTTGACCAGTGGTTTAGATTCACAGCATACATGAATGTTAAAATCTCCAATAAACAAAAGTCGATCAAATTTTAGAACAAGACCCGCTAGAAGGTCAGAGAACTCCCGTATAAAGTCCTTATTGAATTTAGGCGGACGATATATCAGTGCACAAAGAACGGGAGAGGACAGCTGGATCTGAAACAGCTGAAGTTCGAAGCTGGAAAAAGTATTCCACTCAACTTGTCGGCATTTAAAACAATTTTTAAAGACAGTGGCTAGTCCTCCACCCTTCCCCGTAGTCCGCGGGGAGTTGAAAAAGGAACAGCCGGGAGGCAAAAGTTCAGAAAGATGGACTAACTCACCGCTCCTCAGCCAGGTCTCCGACAGGAACATAAAATCCAGCTGTTTGGATGTAAAAAGATCATTCAAGATGAAAGTCTTATTTGCCAGCGATCTCACGTTGATTAATGCCAACGAGATAGTAGAATTCGCAGGACCAGAAGTTTTATCACGATCCAGAGAGCGGAGGTTCTCATGCCGAACGCCGCGCCCACGGCTCCTTGGCAGGTTGGGAACGTAAGCCTCCACCGGCGTCAGCTGAGACATCGCCGCTGGGAATTCCTCAGGATGGACAAGTCGGATCCAACGAAGAGTTGGCACGACAGGCAGTTGAAACGGGTGAGGCACGGCCCGATGAGAGGGACATGATCCATTTCCACGTAGAACACGGAGATGGGCCCTGATTTTCACCAGGACACCGGCACGTTTGCCACGTCTCCTGGCACGTTTCTTCCGGTTGAAGGCGAAAGGTGAACGGCGCAGGATCTCAGGTATGTCCAACAGTGGCGGAGGAGGACAGCTGGAATAATAGCCATTATTCAGCCGTTTGTGAGCCGTTTCATAAGACGCCCTGATATTCAGCAGCGACTGGCGATCATACACAAGTGTTGTAGAAACACTTAAACAGAGACGAGACAAATACAACATAATGAGGAGACTAAACATCTGGGACAGACGAGACGCCATGCACACTGCGGGCGCCATCTTTTCAGGTTAGGACAGAGGGGTAGGGGTGTCTCAGTCCTGTTAGGACAGAGGGGGTAGGGGTGTCTCAGTCCTGTTAGGACAGTGGGGTAGGCATGTCTCAGTCCTGTTAGGACAGTGGGGTAGGCATGTCTCAGTCCTGTTAGGACAGAGGGGTAGGCGTGTCTCAGTCCTGCTAGGACAGAGGGGTAGGGGTGTCTCAGTCCTGTTAGGACAGAGGGGTAGGGGTGTACCCCTTCAAAGGGAAGGTTCTCCCCGATGCTCCCTTACAACAAAGGGGTATGAGAAATTAGCACATCTCCGGCAAGATGGCTGCTACAGAGTCCAAAAAATCCACAAAAGTAAATATTTTTTTCATAAATAAAATTTTTAATGTATGACAACTGTTGTATTGTCTAGTTTAACGTTGTTTAAATGTTTAACGTCATTTTCTTTCTAAAATTCCCATGAAAAAAAAATGTCTAGTACTACATTAGAGCTTAAGTAAAACTACCAGGCTGAAACCAGCAGTTCTCTGTGGGGAGCCCTGATAATCTACAATGATAGATGATCAATAAAAACTTCAGCAACATTACTGCTGGACTTCTGTTAAATGGAAGGCCTCATGGGATACAACACAAGCAGGAACGTCATTCACAGATCGGACTTATTTGGTAATGTTAATTCACAGCAATGATATTTCACTTTATTTTTTTATTCTTGGACAAAAAACCCCACAAAATACAAAACTTACCCTGTCTAACAGGGATCAACAATTAACTATAACAAGCAATTTAACCCAAATATGAAATGAAAAATGAAATGAAAAATTCTTTTAAAGATTGTTTTTCAATAGGTAATATTTTATAATTTCAATAAACGGTTTATTACCTAATTATTAAGCCATTCTTGTTTTATTTATTAATATTTATTTAGTAGTTATTACTTATTTGAAGTTATTACTTAGATAAATAGCCTAAAATAGGTGTTTCTTGTAATTAATTATTTATAAATATTAATAATTAGTTATAATAAGTTTTAATAACTAAATAATATTAAAATTTATGAAGAATTATTTACAAGAAACACCTATTTTAAATCCCTAGTGAACAGTGAACCCATAAATACCATATCTTGACAATAGTCGAGCTCTCTGAACTTGCAAACTAAAATGAGTCTCTGCAACCACAACGTCCGTCTAAATAGCTTCGCTGTCATATTAAAGACGTTAAGATGCGTAAACAATAGTTTCAT
>JALJCO010005658.1:0-53184 GCA_023101725.1 Atherinomorus stipes
CACGCTCCCACCATCTGATTGGTCAGATGTCAAGCTGACAATCATTGCACAGTCAGATTGCAGGCGGTCTCTTTTCTCTCCTCACGGTATAGCGCATAGGCGCATCCATTAAGCATATGCGGTACCACGTGCACATGCGTCCTCTGGCACAAAATGTGGCCCTCGTTGGAAGATGAGGCCCTACGCACAGCGCGTGCTCTACGTTTAGGGAGGGGCGGCCCTGTCCACCAGATCCCCATCACCCTTGAGCGCTATCACTTATTTCATCAGTGTGTGTAACTCTGTGGAGTAAACTGTGATGGATAGTTTACCCGTAGGTGATCTACAGAAGTTTTCCAGGTATTTATATCCCATCTGGGAGGTTTAAAATTCAGCCACAAAATGTAGTTTACTCAGTGACTCTGCTAAATCCACAATGGTCCATGATAACACCATTATTTATCCCATTTTCATCATAAAACAATCACTATCACTACAATGGCTGTGTCTACATTTGGGGGCTTCGTCCTTCCAAGGGGGTATCTGGGGACTACTCACATCACAGCGATGCGACCAAGGTTGTCCAGATTCAAAGGCTCCCTTCAAATTCAGCCTGCGTTGTGCACTTTTCTTTCCCCCAGATTTTAAGGACGGTCCGATGTATCCTTGAGGCTAATCCTGCCATCCCAAAGATACATTGATTACCAAACGAGACGTTCTACAGCAGAGGTGAAGTTTCAAATTTAAGAGACATTTTCATTTTATGTATTAATAATTATTATTGTGTAATAGGCATGTAACAATATGAAAATTTCATTTCACGGTTTATTGTGACCAAAAATGATCACAGTTATTGATATTATCGCGGTATTTGTGATATCTGCTCAAAATGTTTATAAAGTACATCATAACCCATATTTCAATAAAAAAATAGTAACCAAGCACAAAGGACTTTCTGTTGGCAGAAACATTAAATAACATGTAAACATCAAATATATAAATGTGCATTAAAGATGCATCTTATGACCATAAGAGGGTTCATCGCTTTATGCAAATTAAAGAGAGAGAACCAAGAATACTTTTTCTTCACATCTCGTATTTCAAGACTGATTTCAGTCTTACAGATTTCAGAAGAACTGGTCCAGAAAGAACACATTTACTGTTTTTTGTATCTCAAGTATAAATCAAATATGCATGTAAAAGTAACACTACCATATTAAACACATTAATGTGGCAGAAACATTCAAATTATACAATAATGAATGAAACAAAAGTTTCCTTCCAGCATCCTTAAAAAACTCAAAATACATCCAGAGTTCATTTTGTCCTTTTAGAAGGGAAAAATTTCCAGAGCTCCCATACGGTGCTTTCTGTGCCTTCTGTCATGTTTCCAGAGGCCAAACATTGTAAACGGCATCTGACAGACTGCAGCTGCTTTTCCTGGCAATGAGCAACATCACTGCGAGTTTGTCAAATGCGATAATCACGGTTTTACGGAAATTAAAATCTGAAACAATAATCCTAATTGTTGGGGAATTATATCCCGATTTGTTGTTTCTATTTGTTATTGTTACATACTTATTGTGTACAAGTTAACATTAGTCTTTCATTTGCTTTTGTCCATGAAATTAGCTAAAGTTGGCTAAGGTAGCTGTGACTGTTAAAATCTTGTTAATTATACAAAATAAATATACCTGTATTTCTCTAAAATGAGCAGAACAATGGTAAGGCTGATATTTTGGAGCTCCATCTTTCTTTTGTTTTGCGCCGTCATGGTTGCTAGGCAGCGAGAGATATGCTGATGAGGCTAGAGCGTCAGAATTTCACAGCCTGTCATGTCTGCCCTTATGCGGTTTTAGGAGGACCCGAACTACGTAGACCGGGTAGGACGCGTCCTTCGAAGGACATAGCCCTCAAATTTGGACACAGCCTATGTTGCTGAGAAACCTCTATTTTGACCTGGAAATGATGATGAAGCCACTTCCTGTCAAAGTTTCCAACAATGGGAAAGCTAAAATTGATGGTAATGTCCAATTAGGAGCAGCCAAAGATCAACAAGTAAGCAGAAAGTTGTGTGTGTGTCTGAAAAGAAGAAAAATAAATGTCCTCTATGGCTGGAATGAAGCCAAGAAGATGTTTCTTATGCAGCTGAGTTGGTTTTGTGAGAAAAGTAGGTAAATAGTGGCATAAATAACTGGAAATGAGGAAATGTGTAAATATGTGAATAGTGTCTGTTGTGTGATTGTTTCTATGCCAATATTTTTCTCCTGAAAGCCAAGACTTGAGAGAATGACATGCAGATGAGAAAATTCTTGGTCACTGTTGACTTGTGTGTTCTTCTACAAAGTACTGTTTGTGGTAAATTCTGTTTTCTGGTTCTGGTTATCCTTTATGGTGCTATATCTATTGATGCATTCATTTTAGCCTCATAATCTGACAGCTGAAGCTTCCTGGAACATGATGTCTGGATGTTGACTGGGATTAAAATGGTTCAGCTTCCACATGAAGTTTTATGTGTTTATAAAAGGTAAAACAAAACAAAACAAAACGGGCGGACCAAAAATAGTCAAAAATGCCCTGGAGTTTTATAGGTTAAGCTTGCTGGAAGAGAGACCATCCCTGTCCTTTGACCTGACTTTAAGTTTTCTTTACTTTGTGTGCTAATTCTATATTTAACATACATGTATAATTAAAGTCTTCTTTGTTTATTTATTGTCTGGATTCTGTTCTGACCACCCTGTTATTCATCACACTTTCCGCTTGTCAGCTGTCCGGTTAAGAGGTCCTCCCAGCTCCTTTGTACATGTTAATACATGAAGCAGCGTGACATTTGACAAGTCATTCTTCTTCTTTCCACTCCCATCATAAAGCTGAGGAAGCCCGGAGGAATGTGGCCTCCTTCAGTGTGTGAAAACGCTGTATGCCTTGGCCCTTCCTCACCTCTCTGGCTCCTTCATACTGGGCTTGCTGATGAGCACAAAGGCCAGGCATTGTTTCAAGCTTTACTTTCCGTTGATGGCACCCTGCTGATTCTGGTTTGCAAATCTCAGTGGTGATGTTTTGCAAATTTCACAAGAACAAAACCTTTTTTTGCAAAAAGATTAATACCTTGGCATATTTTAAAGCTTGAGATATTGTGTAATGGTGATTTTTCTGACTAATAATGAGACTTCAGCATAAAAAAAAAACGAACAAACTTCAGCTTAAGTAAGTCCAAAGCCCATCTCCTAGATTGACTCTTCATTACATCCAGTGGTTGGATATTATTGAGTTCTTGCTGGCCAGATAATCCAGGACAAATGAAACAGGGCTGATATGGGACAGGATAAGACAAATTACCCCCGGGTACAGCCTCCCTACGGCCCAGACTGGGCCTAAATCATAAAGTTAAGACTAAGAGACTCCTGTTGAACTCCTGTCAAGCTGCTACCAAAGGACAAAGCTGTCTTTTTCCTCAGGTATCCACGACTGCTCAGAGAGAGATGTTCTCAGAGAAGCAGCTTCAATCTTTTCTCCATTGCCCAGTATATTTTGCTTTCTGCTCAGTCTGTACTGGGTTGCCTTGTCCTCTGCTACAGTATCTCGCCATTCACACATAAATTCATATGACACTGCTGTGGTTCCTTTAATTTTTACCGTCAGAGGTGGGGACACTAGCCAAAAGTTGTACTCGGGTTATTTCAAAATAAGATTACTCAAGAAAAAGTGAAAATTAGTCATCCTAAAAATTACTCAAGTAAGATTAAACATATATTTGGTGAAAAGACTATTCAAGTAAGTAACTGTTTGGTTATAGATTTTTTTTTTTTTAATGACAGAAAAAAAATAGAATAATGTGCAAATTCTGTTATTTGTAAAAACTAAGATAAGCACATTAGAAAATAACTTATTTACCAAATACAATTCCAAAATCTAATTTTTTCACATCATGAATAATTTCAAAGTTGTCGATGTTACCTGCTGAGAGCCAGAGAAGGAATCTGAGTTTTTCTTTTTTTTAAAGGTGTGAAGTGTGCAATAAAATACATGATAAACCAATTGGAGGCTGCACTGACAAACTAGTGTTGAAACTTATGTTTATTATATATGCTTGCAATGTAACATTAAATAAAGCAGCTAAAGCATATAATGTTTTCAAGCCTCTGACATGCAAGTCGATTACCAAAACCATCCTCAGTTTTTGAACATTGGTAGCTACCGCTAATTTATTCCTCCATAGAAAGTGTATTATGGTCTGATTAGCTCATGCAGCATTTCATGAAATGTTTCAAAAAAACCAAAAAGATTGAAATTTAAGACTTCAGTGGGTCTGGGGTTCTGTAACCTAACAAGACCAGCACCTGCCTTACCATAGAAAAAAGGGAATTTGGGTAAAAGTTACTGCAACATGTTGACTCAGAGTATTTGTTGTTGAAATTTCAGTTTGCTTAGCACACCCAGAAAATGCAGGATTACTTTTCAATTTATTGAAGAATAAGAATGAGGCAATGGACACTTTCATGTCTGATCTCCATCTTTGGTCCTTCGGCATGTAGGTAGACTCAAAAAACAGGAACGGATAATAACATAGTACATAACATACAATTACATCATGGTTACTTAATTAAACTGCATTTAATAAAAAAAAAATATATATACACACATATATGTGTATATATATATATATATATATATATATATATGTGTGTGTGTGTGTGTGTATATATGTATGTATCTGTAATGGTAACAGCTCAAGAGTAGTGATGTCTAATAATGAACACTCAAAATGGGAAACAACCTTTGGTGTAGTCCCCACCAGTGGTTGTAGTGGTTGTGTGGTGTGCTTTTCACCATTACTGAAGACTCTTCCAAGGATGAATAATTATTGCTTTTCCTGCTGATTACTGGTGAGTTGTTCCAGGATTATATGCCTCTAAATGATTTCAATGAATTTTGTTTTGGAATATTACGATCTCCTCCTGTTAATGTAGTTTTTTTTTTTATGAATATAGATGTGTTGTGGTTTGGGATTTTTTGGAAATGAGATGTGTCCAAGAAAATTAATTTAATGAAGATTGAATGGTAATGTTTTTTTAATGTCACAGCAGTGGGAATTTATCTATTATTTATTTTTTTATTTATTTAAGAAAAGACCTAATGGTGAAATGTACTGTAAATATCACTTGTTACCATTCACGTCTTGTACTTTGTCTGAGTGCTCCAAAACAGATATAATGAATATTTATCTCTCTTAAGTGTGTTTGAAGTGTTACGTTTTTACTGAGGTCTCCACTGCTCCATGTTTTACTGGTGTGGTTAACTGATCCTGTATCAGCTTGTAGTTCTCGGCAGGTTTTATCCATTCACTGCTCCTTTAAGCCACTTCTTGTTTCGTGACTGTGCCGACAACGTTTTTGGTCTTGATATTATGGGTCCAGACAGCACATGTCAGCACCCATCAGTAAAGACATTCAAAGGTAGCACAGCCAGTAAAGTCTTTAGTCATAAGCACACATGCTTGTTCTCTCCCAGCTGTCTCACTTTACACAGTGGCTCCTGTGTTCCTTTGGGAATTGGCCTTGTCATCCCGTTCTTCAAAGCCCTCAGATTTATGTCTGTATTTGGAAGAGGGGAGGAATGCACAGATTTCTGTGTTCTCCTCTCATCTGTGGCTGCATAATGTTGCTTGTAATTGGTCCAAACTGTCCATGTTTTTCCCAACAGGTGCCCATTAAATTTGTCAGGGCTAATAAATAATAACTAGAGTCACCATCACCTCTTTCTCTTCATTATGTTTGACTAAATCAACTACCACTGAATAAGGTTAATACCGTAGATACTGTTTTAGTTCAGTCCTGGACAAGCAAACTTACTTCCATTAGCAATAACAGAACCAAGTTATTTTGAGAAAATGTATACTTTGCAATATCACAATACCGCGCAGGTTGCAACTTAGATATTTACTTTTTTGCCTGGCCCCCCAAATAGTCGCCACCTGGATTAAACTACACAAACAGGTACAAGCCTCCTATTGGATAACTACTGCATGGGCGATTATCTTTCAGTTGGCAACAAGTTATTTAACCCCAACTGGTGCAATGAGTTGCTTCTCATTTCCTAAACAACCATGTCGCAAGACACATCCTGTGGTCAAGGAAATGAGAAAACGTCTAAGGACACTGCAGAAACTACTAAAATTGGGGTAAGAACTGTCCAACAGGTTATTTAAAAACTGGAAAGATAGTGGGGAGCCATCGTCTTCCCAGGAAGAAATGTAACCGGAAAAAAAAATCCTGAATGATCATGATCGGCAATCACTTATGCGTTTGGTGAGATCAAATAGAAGAAAAACAACAGTAGAACTCAGGGCTATGTTCAATAGTGAATGTAAGAGCATTTCCACGTGCACAATGAAAAGGGAACTCAATGGATTGGGACTTAACAGCTGCGTAGCAATAAGAAAACCACTATCAGTGAGGCTAACCAGAAGAAAAGGCTTCAATTTGCTAGGGAGCATAAAGATTGGACTCTGGAGCAATGGAAGAAGGTCATGTGGTCTGAGTCCAGATTTACCCTGTTACAGAGTGATGGAGCATCAGGGTAAGAAGAGTGGCAGATGAAGTGATGGAACATCATGCCTAGTGCCTGCAGTACAAGCCTGTGGGGGCAGTGTTATGATCTGGGGTTGCTGCAGTTGCTCAGGTCTACAGTAGGTTCAGCAACAGTGAGTATACTGAATGACCAGGTTATTTCATCAATGGATTTTTCTTCCCTGATTTATTTATTTATTTCACCTTTATTAATGCAGGTTGTCTCATTGAGATCCAAGATCTCATTTGCAAGAGAGACCTGCTTTGATTAAAAAAAAAAAAAAAAAAAAATTACAAACACTGCAACAAAACAAGCGATTAAGAAGTTTGATCCAGTTAATTAAGCTAATAAAATAAGCTAATAACAACAATGGCACGGGAATAGTCCAAGATGAAAATGCCAGGATTCATCGGGCTCAAATTGTGAAAGACTGGTTCAGGGAGCATGAGAAATCATTTTCACACATGGATTGGCCACCACAGAGTCCAGACCTGAAACCCCATTGAGAATCTTTGGGATGTGCTGGAGAAGGCTGTGGTCAGACTCTACCATCATCAATGCAAGATCTTGGGTAAAAATTTAATGCAACACTGGATAGAAATAAATCTTTGACATTGCAGAAGCTTGTCGAAACAATGCCACAGTGAATGCTGCTGTAATCAAAGCTAAAGACAGTCCAATGAAACATTGGAGTGTCGACCTTTTTTTGGGTGGCAACTTTTCTTTTGGCCCAGGCAGAGTAGATTATTATGCATGACGAAGAAGACTGTACGGTACGGTCATATCATCAGGGCGAGTTCCAGAATGTGTTTTTTCATTACAAAACAAATGGGTGGACCAAAAAAAGAAAAAAAAAGGCTTTAGATTTTATGGATTAATGGGTAAAAAGTATCAGTACTGACAAAAAGTGCCATAGAATAATGATATTGTATGAAAGGGAAAAATGTTGGTGTCCAGTCATGCCTACTTTGGAGTAAAACCTATAGGTTTCCAGATTGAGGATTAGTTTGTACTGATTGGACCCCTGGTAGGCTGTTAATAAAAGTGCAGCAGCATCAAGTTATACTAGGGCTGCACAATATATCACAAATTTATTGTCATCGCAATAATAACCTGTGCAATATACATATTGCAAATATGGCCAAAACTGCAATATCTAATGGTTTCAGTGTTCAGGGCATATATTTTAATGAAGTGATGTGACTTTGTTCCAGTCACAGCTGTGCATTCTTGCACTGTATCAACGGCCAACCAAAAGAATTTTTCTCATAAAGATTATCTCCATTACAACATTGTTTTGTTTCCTGTTATCTTAATCAGCTACCAACTACCTGGTGTCTAAAGACACTGCATATCCAAATCTTTTATTTGTCGTGAACCATATCAACATTGCAAGTCTCAACAGTGTTATTGCATATCGCATGCTTCTTAATATCGTGCAGTTCTAAATTTTACCGCCTGGCCCAAAAGAAGTTGTCACAAAAAAGGTCACACATAAATATTCTGCTGGTCGGCCTTTATCTTTGATTACGGCAGCATTCGCTGTGGTATTGTTTCAAAAAGCTTCTGCTTTGTCAAAGATTTATTTCAATCCAAAGTTGCATCAATTTTCTCTAAGATCTTGTATGGATGATGGGAGAATCCAACCACTGTCTCAAGCACATTTCAAAGATTCTCCACGGGGTTCAGGTCTGGACTCTGTGGTGGCCAATCCATGTGTGAAAATGATATCTTATTTTCCCTGAACCACTTTCACAATCTGAGCCCGATGAATCCCGGTGTTGTAATCTTGGAATATGGCCGTGCCATCAGGGAAGATGAAAATACCTGCTCATTCAGTATATTTAGGTACTGTAAATTCAGGTGACCTCAATCTTTGGACACATAAATTTGCTCACCCCAGACCTGAGCAACTACTGCAACACCATGTCATAGACTACCGCCACAGGCTTGTACAGTAAGCACAAGGCACGATTGCTGCATTGCCTCATCCTCCTCTCTTCTTAGTCCGATGCTCCCATCACTCTGGAACATGGTTAAACAGGGTAAACAGGGTCTGGACTTATTCCATTGCTTCAGACTCCAATCTTTCTGCTCCCTAGCAAACTGAATACTATTTCTCCGGTTAGCCTCACTGATTAGTGGTTTCTTATGGCCACACAGCTGTTATGTCCTTAACATTTGAGTTCCTTCACATTGTGGAGATGTTGTTACTTTCACTATTAAACATAGCCCTGAGCTCTACTGTTGTCTTTCTTTGGTTTGATTTCACCCAATGTTAAGTGATTGCCGAGGACTGCTATTCAAGGTTTTTTTCCTGACCACATTTCTTCCTGGAAAATGAAAGTACCACACTACCCTTCCAGTTTTTAATGTTGTGTTGGACAGTTCTTAACTCAGTTTTTGTAGCTTCTGCATCTCCTTACACGTTTTCTTTGCTGGATGCCAATATTTTGACCCTTCTGAAACAGACGCAACATCTTTTCCATGACCATATGTGTCTGTTCAAATGGTTGCTTAAGAAATGAAATGCTACCCATTGCATCAGTTGGGGTAAAATAACTTAATGCAGCTAAAAGATCATCGCCCATGCAGGAATTATACAATAGGAGGCTCATACCTATCGGCATATTTACACTTTTTCCTAATTTCCAGTTATTTATGCTACTATTTAGTTAAATCCAGGGGCGACTTTTATTTTGGTCGGCCTGTGTATTGTTATGCACTTTGGTTTAATTAAATGTCCTTGCTGTTTAAGTTGTTCTGTTCTCAGGGTTGTAATTTATGATGTGAACACCTGTCAAAATCCTCACGAACTGAATTAATCTTCGTCTGGATTCCATTCTTCTTCCTCAGACAGTCGACATAATCCACACAATATACTGTCTGTAAGCTGTTTTTTCAATTATATGCCAACTGACAAAATTATGGTGGCCAGCTCAACGAATAGAGTGTTTGGGTGATATTGAGTTACATACAGATTTGTGGGGTATCTGACTTCACATTTCACACTTTGATGGGGGGAGTTTATGACTTCTCTTATGGAGTGCGGGCTCACCCCCTGCCCTCCTCCCTTCATCCCCTTCCAGCTTCCTTCTCTTATGCCTCCAGTTTTACAGTCCAGAGATAAATCCTTTTTCATAGGCAGGCCAGTGAAGTGAACTTACACTACCCTTATGAAAGGCTTTACTCACTTCCTGTAGTAGTGGCTCTGAGTTCAGGGGTGAGTGGGCTGTGCTAATGTCAACACTGCCGAGCTAGTGATTTTTAAGTCCAAGGCCCCTTAGGAAAACACAAGTGGGTAGAATATTACGTCCCCTAAACTGGCTTGCGTGGTTCATGATCCATGGGAATTGTGTCCTGCAGCAAAAAAGAAAGAGCAGCGAATTCATTTAATCCCATTCTTCATATGGGAACTGGCACAATTGGCTTTAGGTAGAATAGACTGAAGCCCCTCTGCGCTACTTTTGTATTTGCTGCATTATCTTTGCATCACTGGATCAACGTTTATTCAGAAATATCTCTGCTGCCTTATTGTCTTCCTCTGCCTCATTGTTTTCATATTCTGAAGATGTAAAGTTACTTTCTTTTGCATCTGAGGACACACAATCATACAAGCTTCAGGAATACTGGGAACAAGGCATGTATGTGTATACACTCAGGGGGAAGGTTCTGTTTGTTTGTCTTCGGAAATGGCTTTGTGGGAATATCAGATTTGTCCCTAACTGGCACATAGACTGACATCACTTCCTGTACCCTTGTCTTGGCTCAATGCCACACTGTAGACAACAACAAAGAGCATTTACTGGAAACAAAAGCATGTGTTTCTTGTATGGTGGAGGACTGTGGTGATGATTGGATTTACCACAAAAAGTTAAATTTTTTTGTCGTTTAACTCTTAAAAATACATTAATTTTTATTATCAATTAGTCCACCCACTTTTTTTAAATGTAAAAATATGTAGAAGGTTAACCATTTTAATCAGTCAGAATCCAGACATTATGTTCCAGGATAGCCTCAAGTTGTCAGATTATGAGGCTAAAATAATGTAAAATTAATGTATCATATAGTATATATAGGATATAGCACCATAAAGGCCAACCAGAACCAGAAAACAGAATTTATTACTAACATTACTTTGTAGAAATAACGCACAGATCAACAGTGACCAAGTCTTTTCTCATCTGCATATCATTCTCTCAAGTCTTGACTTTCAGTAGAAAAAAATTTGCATTGAAACACAAACTATTTACGTATTTTCACTTTTCCCTCATTTCCAGTTACCTGTATTTATGCTACTATTTACACTATCGATCCTCACAAAACTCTAACTCAGCTGCTTTGGCACCACCGTGCATCAGAAATGTCTCTATTCCAGCCATAGAAGACCATTATTTTTTTTTGTATTATTTTATTTTTGATAAGACATGAAAAAATAAATGTCAGATAATAGAAATTTACATTAAATCAGAAAGTTAGGTATATGGAGTCAGTCAAATGAGTTATCCTGCATTATACAAAAGATAGGAAAAGTAAAATAAATAAATACAGTAGGCATTTTAGAAACAACTGCTATTTTCTTATAGGTATCCCATTTTTCCAAAAGGTATCACCCTTTTCCTTTTGAAGTCTCAAACTGAAGGTCATGCGTTCCATGCAGTGAATATGATTAATTATTTACCATCCATTGTTTAAGAAGGGGGGATCCTTGCTAAGCCATTGTTTGAGTTATGGCTTTTTTGCTTGACGGTCATAAAGATTTTTAAAAGGTACCTGTCAGCTTTAGGTAACTTTGGGTCAAGATTCCCTAAGCAAAAAGATACACATGTGAAAGTGATGTCGAAACCAAGTACTCTTTTAACTATAGCATGGACAGCTTCCCAGAAGGGGTTAAGTACGGGGCATCCCCAGAAAACATGAGTGTGTCTGCTGGGCAATGCCCACATCCCACCGTATTCAGCTGATTGACCAGTCTGCCTGGTAAATTTGATTTTAGGGGGATATGGGGTATCTAACAATATTTTTCCAGGAATAATCCCTCCACATTTGTGAGTTTGATGCAGTGATCTGAGTGTCTAGTGATACTTTGCCAATCATCCATTTATTTCCACCCCAGTTAGAAGACCATTATTTTTTGTTCTTTTCAGACACACAAATAACGTCTGCTCACTTGTTGATGTTTGGCTGCTCTGATTGGACGTTACTGTCAGTTAAAGCCTTCTGATTGGTGGAAAGTTTGACAGGAGTAGCTTCATCATCACTTTTAGGTTAAACAAGTAAATCCAATAGCAACATGGTAATGATGGTGATCCTTTAGCAATTAGAATGTGATAAATAATTGTTTTATCATGGATCCTGGCGGATTTCCCAGATAGAGTCGCTGAATAAACACTACATTTTGTGACTGGATTGTAGACCTTCTGGACGGGATATAAATACCTGGAAAACTACTGTAGATCATCTAAAGGGTAAACTATCCATCACAGTTTACCTCACAGAGTTACACATTACCATCCTGAGAAATGACTTAAATGATAAGGAACTAAATCTACTCTAACAGTATAAAGTATGCTCATACAGAGTTTTTTGACTTTGTACAGAATGTTTTAAGGTCATGATAAGGAGTTTTGTCTGGATATAAAGTTGTTTAATTGGTCAAAGTTCCAGCTTCAGGTCATTTGGCCAAACAAACTAATCTGAAGACATCCCGCTGGGATTTATTTAAGGAAGGCCGGCATCTTTCAGACTTTTCTCACATTTGATTTGTCCGATTCTTCTGATGTATGTTAATAATTTTAATTTGTTACAATCGTCTCATTTGAGGGGACTGACCTTAGATACAATCCGGCTAATTTAAGATGTGTGTGATGACCTGACGTCAGTCTGCAGGCGGGTGTTTGCGCTCGCATGAATGCATTAAGCTAAAGTACAAACGCATATTTCAGAGCATTACCGGCTTATTACAGCATCATCTCTGGCTGCAGTCTCTGAAAATGAGTAAGACTTTTCGAAGAATGATAATCTGGATCTGCTGGATTTGAAGAAAACATCTGAAAAAGCGATTAATGTTTAACTCACGGAGGAGGTTATAGTACAGAAGCATCCTGCCAAGGAAGACTGTGAAAAGTGTCAGGTGACATCACTGCCTGGATCTGATGCTGTTTAAATATATCAAACGTGAGTATTTGCACAGTCTCTCCCTCCTTAATGTGGATTTGCTATTCTCACTTCCTGTCTTACCTCTGACACCAGCCCACATTCATTTAGTCCATGTAGAAAAATAGAATATTATAATTAATATCTTTTTAGAGAAAATAAATAATCCTTGCATGCGGTCTTACGACCCACATCCAGTGTTTCTCTTAGAATCACCGACCGTATATTCGATACTAATCCCCCCAAAAGGCCATAACTGAGCAAATAAACTTGTAACTGGGGTAGTTAGGAGAAAAAGAAGTAGGCTAAGGTGCATGTCAATCACTGGTGGTAGTCTCTAATGTTTATGTGATTTAGACTTGGTGCACAATCAGTCACTCTGCAGGGAATCCTGCTCATGAGCTGCTACAGAAATGTAGCAGCACTAAGAAAAACATGCGAGACTGATCAGCTGGAAAATGAAGGACCAGAGAGAATTTAAATCATCATTTCTGTGGTTTGAAGTTTCAGATCTTAAATTTGACATTTTAACCTTTTGAGTATTTTCAACTACTATTTCTGTCCAGCAGCCTCAGCGAGATGCAGGATAGAGACCAGTGTATCCATCAGTGGCACGACTATTTACTGGAACATTTTCCTCACTTCCGGGTTAAACTATAAAGATATTTTACTTTTAAAATATAATATTCACTGTCATCACTGTAATTAGACTTGCATGTAAATGCAACATGTTACGATGAAATTTAGTCATTTCTTGTTTGTTTCCCATCAACAATATTCCATGAAGTCTGTTGAGTGGTGTCATTACAAGCTGCTGCCTGAACAAAGTGCAGCTGAAAGAGGAGAGAAATTTAACTCAAATGACAATATGGCAGTGGTTGGTTGGTGGACGGAAGGAGGCTGTTACCAGACAAAGGAGGTAGAGGCGGATGCAGTTGAAGATGGTTTGCACAAAGACATGATCCTGCTTCTGGTACTGGCTCTGTTCTCAATTCTCAGAACCTCTGTGCATTCTGGTCAAATAGCTGCCTTCACACCAGTTTAACCAGAACCAAAGTGGGAGGACTTTACCACATGGAAGTAAAAGTGTGAAGATTTGGTCCTGAAAGTTGATGGTAAAGTCACAGATCCATTGTAACCTGCAGTTTTCTAAAATAAACAATATACGCAGATGGTTGAAAGAGTTTCATTTGATGCCAGGATGTCAACGCCAGCTTATACAAGTCTCCAATTGAAATTTTAATCAGTTGCCAGGCAACATAATGCAGTAACATTTAAAATTTTATTCTTAACTATTGATTCTAGTGTCTGATCGACCTAAATTATCCGATTTGAACTTTCATTTTCAGTAGTAATCCTACTGTTTTCATCTGTGGAAGACCCAGGAGACGGAGGAGGAACTCGGTCAGCTTTTCTTTCAATAGTGGCGGCTAAATTCTGTGTCCTGTATCCTGGCTTGATGGTCGATGACTCGTCATGCTCTACAGCAGCTCCACGTTTCTTTAACTTGTCGTGGTGTTCCTTCTTTACCTTCTGATTGATTGTTTGGTTAACATTCAGGTGAATCCAGCCTTTGACCACAGATGACATCGCAGTTTGCAAAGAAAAAACACCACTTTTTGGTTCCAGTTAATAGCCAACTTCCTGGCTTCAGAGGATTTTTCTGGTCTAAATGTGGCATCTGCTTTGAAATCAGATTGGGGAGCAGGTGTGAAAAGGGCTAGTTTTAAAGTCGATCATTTCAAAATATGTTGGGAGCAACACGTACAAAGATGTTGGAAAAGAAAACGTTTGACATTTTCATGGAAAGAACCAATAAAAACTATTTGAGAAGTGCATTCAGTTTAAGTTATAATCTGGATTACTTTCTCTGAAAAGAAATTGGCAAATGGAAGTTGTGGTTATCTGGTCTGATTACATGGATTTCTGATCTCTCCAGTGCTTAAAAATGTGTCTTCTGTGTTGAAGATGCAGTCGGTGTTTAATATTTTGGGTAACTTCCAGTCTAGATTCAAGTTTAGAAATGAGTTTTAACTTGCATCAAACAACTACGCTGGTTTTTGTTGCACCATTTCCACCAAAACGTTGAAGCTTTTAGATATTTGTAGCTGTGATGCCAAATATACAGTCAGATTTTTCTGTCTTGTTGGGTTGAACGGGAATCGTGGTGTGGTCTGTGGAGCAAAGGATGGGATTTGACTTTCAGGCCAACAACAACTTCTCTCATTCCTCTGCTGTGGGTGTTTGGCCCGACCAGATAAACGTTACCAGCAGCTGGACGGGACACTTTCCCCACTTCATTGATGACAGTAGAGGAAGAGAAATGGCTGAAGAGAAGACAGAGACAGACAGATAAGGTGACTGCAGACACAGATGCAAGCTGGTAATAGCATGAGCAGATCTTTGTCTCCCACCTTTAAACTTCTCTGATCTTTTATATTTTAAATTTATTAGAAAACCTGATTGTTGCCCATTAGATGTTGTAATCTTCTGGAAGTGTCCCAGAAAAAAGTCTGTTTTTCTTTGTTTGTCTTGCAGTTGTTTGTTATTCTCCTTGTGTGAGGGGGAAAAAGTGAGCTGAAGTGCCCTCAGAAGTGCAAGTGGGAGGGAGACGTGATGACATGGTTGGGGAGGGAATAAGCTTCAGTCCTACGGGAGGAAAAGGGAGGAGGGTGGGGGTTAAATACTGATGCTCCACAGGTTTTAGCCATTAGTCCTGTGTTTTTATCATGCAGCTAGTTTTTGCCATGCTCCCACTAACCCTCAGTCTGTGTGTTTGGAAGAGACAGTGCAGAGTTCAGATTGCGAATGTCTGTCAACGACTCAGGATTTGTCTCAGGAAACAAATATGGAAACAATAAAGCATCTGTGTTTTTCTCACAACAAGCGAAGGGGCGCTGTGCCATGCATGATCTCTGGCTTTATGCTGATTTAATATAGGCTTATTGGAATGCACGGAAAAACAAAACAATAGTTGCGTTCTGAGAAAAATAGAAAAATAACAAACAGAAAAATCTCCCCCCTGTAGCTGTACCCCACTGCCAAGGAGTCAGTTTACCATCACTATCTGTCTTTCACTCAGACTGTAATCATTTCCACATGCTCCATCAGATTGCTGTTGGCAGCCTGTTTCTATTAAATGTGATGCATTTGAAATGTGAGCGACTGGCACCAGGCTGTAGGTTCAAATGCAAGGTCTGGCTCTGAGGAGGGAAAAAAGAAAACCTTAGCATATGCTGCATGATAGCATACCTGGTGTTTTAACCCATAAAACTCTGCTACATCTCTGGCATGCCTCAGGAACAGTAGTGTGTAACTCTGTGGGGTAAATTGTGATAGATTCGTTACCCTTTAGGTGATTTATGGAAAATTTCCTGAGATTTATATCCCATCAAGGAGGTTTACAATCCAGCCACAAAATGTAGTGATTATTCAGAGACCTTATCTGGTAAATCAACAATGATCCATTATAACACCATTATTCAATGATGCACAATTTGAAAAATTTCAGCTGATAACTGATGATTTTTTGCTTTTTAATGGTCGATACCGATATTGAAGCTGAAAATGATGTGATATTCATTCCTTGTGCAAAACTAGAAAAATACTTCTGCTGCATCTGCTATTATGAGCTGATGCCAATAATATTGTGCATCAGTACCATAATTTACCACATTTTAAAGGCCCACAACGAAACTTTTAGCAGTTTTTCTCTGTGACACCCCTATCGGCGGCTAAACTAGCATCCATCTTGCATATTACCTGTACTGAGATTCACTCCAGCCAGTAAAAGACTGTCTTATCTTGACTCCTGCTCTGTCCCTTCCTCTCCTTCTTTTCCTCTCTTCCTCTGGTAATGTTTTCTTGCGTTTCTTTGCCAAATCTGACATGATATGCGTTCAAAACATCCACTGTGTTCATATCTGGTTTATATCCGTTTGCTAGTAAGTAATGCTGTGCGCAACCAATAGTCTGCCGCAACATCATGGCTCCTCCCGGATACAGTTACATCGTGCTGCTTCTGAGCCTCGGGAAGCCGCTGGGCAGTGACAGTTCGAAAATGCGCATAATGAATGTTGATGCGACATCAAAACGAGTCAGAAATGCATATTTTTAAAGTTTAAAAGTTACGTTGTGGGTCTGTAATTGTAAAAAAGATTACCATCACTACTACATTGCTTGGAGACCTCTATTTTGACTTGGAAATGATGATAAAACTGCTTCCTGTCATACTGTCCACCATTCAGAGAGGTTAAATTGACAGTAATGTCACTGGATTTGTTTTTGTGAGGTTAGTAGGTAAATAACGTAGCATAAACAGCTGTAAATGTGGAAAGAGTATAAATATATAGTTTCTGTTGTGTGTGTGTGTGTGTGTGTGTTTTGTGATAATATTTTTTCTACTGAAAGCCAGAGAGAATGATGTGGGGGGGGGGAAGTGATGTGCAACACCACTGATTTTTCTTTCCAATCCAATACCAGGCAAAAAGTCAAGCCAGTATTGGCAATACTGACTCAGTACTAATATTTTGAACAAAAACTTGATGTCTGTTTGTATTTGGAAATCAGTTTCATAGCAGCTTTCCTCCATCCCGCTCTGGTCACAATCAGACATCACATGCATGCAATGATGTTTTCTTTTGTTTTCTTGGTGGCTGGCATGCAATGATTTGGTGTATTACCACCATCCACTGGAAAAGGAGAGTGGATTCAAGATGTGATGATTGAATGGTAAATTGTGTGATTTATCAAATGTGGCATCTTCTAAAAGGCTGGGAAACTCAGAATCTTCATGAATGAGGAGGATAAAGTGGTTTCTAGTCATCCCCGTGACAAGAAACTTATATACCCAAAATCAATTTCTCTCGCCAACATGGTGCCAATTCAGATTTTTTTTTTTTTTTTTTACATTTTATTTCGAATTTAAATGTCACCAGTGATAATTTTGTTTTAGGACACCTAATGACAAAATTTTAACATAAGGCAGAAAATAAAGTCCTTTTATTTTGTGGATTCGGTTCACTGCTACAGCAAAGCACTACTTGCCTAAAATCAGCTTTTCTTGTTGAGATGATGCCAAATTTAGAGTTTTAGTTCGTGATAAACTACACATTTTCCTCAAATTACAAAATTATAGATATGTGAATGTGGAAATTGGTTGTGGAACATAAATAACTGATATCAGAGATATTGATATTCCAGTATTGATTTGCACATCATTAACTGATGCATCCATCTTATATAATTTTAGTTTCATAAGAACATGCTACATGTATTTTTATTTTGAAAAAACAGGTGGACCAAAAATGGTAAAAAAAAAAAAAGTCTCTGAGTTTTAAAGTTTAATGTGTTGCACTTGAAATGTGAGCGACGGGGGCCAGGCTGTTGACAAGTGCAAGGTCTGACCCCGCGGTAGAAGAAAAGGAAACCTGACCACATGCTTCATGATAGCGTACCTGACTACTTAATGGAAAAAAGCTGCAAGGCGCCTCACTCCAACCTCTGCAGCCCTCTACCTGGAAACAAAAAGACCCTGAACGTGCTTTAAGTGGGTCATACAGATGGTAAACCTAAAGAAGTTTTATAATTTAGGACGTTCCAAAACCGTGGTGATGCTTGTTTACCACCTGAAAGTAGGTGACTGATGCACAGGAGGCTGCATTAGTCATTTCACATCAACCAACCTCTGTAGATGACTTGAATGTCCATTACAGCTGAAAAAATGTGCAGTAGACAAAACATTAATAGACTGCAAACAAACCAGGCTGGTGTGTTTTAACACCCTGCCGAGTGCTGCTCTGCTTCACTGACCCCGCTCTGTAGTTGTTTAGTATTAAATACAACCCACTGAGCAAAAATATGGTCCAGATCCCATCTCCAGGATGTGAATCATGGACTTCCATATGAAACCAGAATGACAGCTTTTAAGATGTTGATTCTGGATGTCAGTAAAAGCCATAATAAAAACAGATTGATGTTGTCATGAGAGCTTTCTTGGGGCTCAGTTACATCCATATTCTCCCTTACAAGCCACATGGCATTACACATCAACATCCTTTGAGGGAAAACATTTGGAATACGGACCAAATGAGATTTTGCCACAGGAACCAATATGACGATGGTTTGTTTACAGAGCTCTCACAAGCGGTAAACTGGTTTTGGAGGGTTAATATTCGGGGAAAATTCTCACTAATATGATTTTAATGACAAACTGAGTTTCTGAAAATTACCTGCGATTCCACTAAGTGTTAGTATTGTTGAGCTTCTCATGTCTCCTCCTTTATGTTGCCGTCTCATGGAGCTGCATTTATCCGTCATCGCTCCCTTTCTCTAGTCTGTCTACCCTCACGATGCCTTGCTGGCGCGCCATCTTGAGTTCAGTTTGGTTATTTTTCACCAACTTTGACTTTGAACCTTTTAACTCAAACTCAGAACATATGTTCCTGCCATTCGGTGTTTGAGATCTGCTGTACCTGCAACTTCCAGGATTCTGGGACATTCTGTAGCACTGGAGCCCTGAGCCCAGCCTCTGTCTGTGGGACTCAGTTTATGTTCGTGTGGAGCCATGATCTATACCACCATGGTGTCTTTCAGACCAGCCACTGATGGTTCATATCAGCCACTTTCAGGAGAAAAGTGCTTATCAACTTAGTGCAAAACTACACAATGATTTTTTTGGTACAAGGTCATCTCAGGTTGATTTTTGTCAAAGAAATTATGTTAATTTTTTCACAATATTCTTTCCAACACTATAAATGTAAAATCACGAGAACTCTCCTTAAAGGTCTTTAAGTAAGGGAAATGTATGGAACACAGATCATTACTGGGATAAAATTAGATTTTTCAGGGTAGGGGTTGACCAATACAGATTTTTTAGGGCTGATACAATACCGATATTTTCCCATGAGCCTAAACCAATGCAACCTGAAGATATTTGGGGTCGATACTGCATTTGACTCCTGAATAAATATAATGAAGGATGCAATGAAAAGCATTTTACAACTCTTAATATAAAAAAAAAGAACAAAGCAAAGCATCTCAAGTAAGTATATTAAAAAGAAACAGTGCACTTGTAAACAAATATTAAAGACAAATATTATATATATATATATACATGTATATATATATATATATATATATATATATATATATATATATATATATATATATATATATATATATATATGAAAACTGTTTGCCCCCTAAACCTAATAACTGGTTGGGTCATCCTTAGCAGCAACAACTGCAATCAAGCATTTGCAGTAACTGGCAATGAGTCTTCTACAGCATTGTGGAGGAATTTTGTTCCACTCATCTATGCAGAATCATTGTTGTAATTCAGCCACATTGGGGGGTTTTCCAGCATGAACTGCCTTTTTAAGGTCATGCCACAGCATCTCAATCAAATTCAGGTCGGGACTTTGACTAGGGCACTCTAAAGTCTTCAATTTGTTTTTCTTTAGCCATTCAGAGGTGGACTTGCTGGTGTGTTCTGGATCATTGTCCTGCTGCAGAACCCAAGTGCGCTTCAGCTTGAGGTCACCAACAGATGGCCGGACATTCTCCTTCAGGATTTTTGGTAGACAGCAGAATTCATGGTTCCATTTACCACAGCAAGTCTTCCAGGTCCTTAAGCAGCTAAACAGCCCCAGACCATCACACTACCACCACCACATTTTACTGTTGGTATGATGTTCCTTTTCTGAAATGCCTCGTTACTTTTACGCCAGATGTAATGGGACCTACACCTTCCAAAAAGTTCAACTTTTGTCTCGTTAGTCCACAGAGTATTTTTCCAAAGGTCTTGGGGATCATCAAAATGCTTTCTGGTAAAACTGAGACGAGCCTTTATGTTCTTTTTGTTCAGCAGTGGTTTTGGTCTTGGAACTCTGCCATGCAGGCCATTTTTGCCCCCCAGTCTCTTTCTGATGGTGGAGTCATGAACACTGACCTCAATTGGGGCAAGTGAGGCCTGCAGGTCTTTGGATGTTGTTCTGGGGTCTTTTGTGACCTCTTGGATTGTTGCTGTGCTCTTAGGGTAATTTTGGTCAGCCAGCCACTCCTGGGAAGGTTCACCACTGTTCCATGTTTTCACCATTTGTGGATAAAGTCCCAAAGCTTTAGAAATGGCTTTGTAACCTTTACCAGATTGATGGATCTTAATTACTTTGACTCTCATTCTTTCCTGAATTTCTTTGGATTGCAGTATGTCGTCTAGCTTTTGATAATCTTTTGGTCTACTTAACTTTGTCAGGCAGGTCCTATTTAAGTGATTTCTTGATTGAGAACAGGTGTGGCAGTAATCAGGCCTGGGTGTGGCTAGAGAATTGAACTCAGCTTTCCAATGATTTGGTAAACCAAATATGTGAAATCACTTTTTCGCACAGAGCCATGGAGGTTTGGATCCCCCCTCCACTAATAAATATCTTTGTTTAAAAACTGTGAAAACTGCATTTTCTGTTTACTTATGTTATCTTTGTCTCACTTTTTAAATTTGTTTGATGATCTGAAACATATACATGTCACAAACATGCAAAAAAGTAAGAAATCAGGAAGGGGGCAAACACTTTTTCACACAACTGTGTATGTATCTGTGTGTGTATATATATATATATATATATATATATATATATATACACACACATACTTACATATACATATTACAAATTTAATGTGTCGATTTAATATTTGTTTACAAGTGCACTGTTTCTTTTTAATATATTTACTTGAGATGCTTTGTTCTTTTTTTTATATTATTGGAATTGTAAAATTACTTTTCATTGCATATATATACATGCATACATATTGTGTTTGTGTGTGTGTGTGTGTGTGTGTGTGTTATATATATATATATATATATATATATATATATATATATATATATATATATATGTCTGTAAATTATGCCGATTGGCGGCATTTTCCAACACACTCAATCTATCTTTACTTCAGGGTGAAGTGGGGCATTGGGTTCTGCTTTGCAAAGAATGCCAAACCTCCAGTTTATATTTTTTTCGGGCACATGTACACAGGCCATGCGTGTGATGATTGAAGCTTGCATGTCTTCAGTAATTATAAATGTTTATTTTTTTATTCTTTTTTTTTTTCATCTCTGCAGTGCCTTTGTTTCGCAGCCCATGTGAGCTGCTGCCAGTAGGGACAGGACACCCAGTGCAAACCTTCCTAAAGAGCTTCACCATCCTGTCTGGGTGTGCAAGCAAGGGCACTTCCAGCCTGCCTCAGGAGGTGCACATCATCAACCTGAGAGAACACGCTTCAGAAGGACCAGACAGCACTCCTGTAAAGGTGAGTCACTCGTACCGACACGATGTTTAATTCAACTCTATCAAAAACTAGTGAAAGTTGAAGCAAAAATATGAACATATCAAACCAAAAGTGCACTGTTCTCTGCATTATTACTAACCAAAGTTCAATGGTGTCAACATATAATTGAATAGGGTAAGAATTTCTACAGTGTTTCTTCCATTTATCCCCATTTCATGCGTTTTTTCTGGATCTGCTGTGTGAGAATCAACAGGTGATGCCCATTTTCAAATACTAGTGAGATTTCTCTTTAACACATAATACTTACAGTATCTGGTGGGTTGCAAGTTCCAGTAGTAATATATACTTAGAGATATTAACTCAAGTCAGTGTATCAGTAGATGTAAAATGGAAGAGTCATAAGTCATTTAAATGTCTGATATTCTCCAAGCAGGAGTGATGTGTTAAGTTCAGACTGATCCAGTCCTCATGAGGCTGACGTCAGAAGTGAAACCACTCCTTGCCTTCAGGTGTTATGCAGCAGATCTCCTGACTGGACTGCTAACCATCAGCCATAGTTTGAACATGAATCATGGGCCCGCGGCTTTCTAAGAGCTCTGCATCCAGATTTTTAACTGTCACCACAGTGTGTGGGGCAGCGTGTGTGAACTTGTGTTTTATTGCTGCTGTCGGCTTAAGCTTGGCTGAGGCCGAATATGCAGAAAGACTGAGTGTAAATGTTCTGTGAACAAGTCCTTAGGTTTTTCATGAACTCAGATTATATATTGAAGATAAAGATCTGTCTCTTGTGATGTAGATGCTGCACTGCAAAGCTTCTGACTGCGTTTCAGACTCTTTTTGCTTTTAGACTTCTTCATTGTGAAGGACTCATAGTAAAATTGAGACATTAAGTGAAGAAAGTGATAAAAAAAAATGCAATGCAGTATGGTAAATAACCCAAAACAGTGCAATATTTTAAAAATTCTCCTCAAATATTCATTGCATTTTCACTGTGGTCTCAGATCCGTGTACATACTCAAGCTGCAAACATAAAAAAAAGAAAAACTACCACTTGTGTATTCCACTTTTCATTTTCCCATTTAACTTATTTATTAAGATAATACTGTGTATCACTAAAGCCAAAAACACACGTGACACTGGTGTCTGAAGCTGAGTTATATGTGGTATGTTCACAATCAGTAAATTATGTTGGCATCTATTGTGTGCATAAATTGAATGACACTCAGCTGTGTGCTGCGTCATAGATACAGTTAACGATGAAGGAAAAACTGGCTACAGTTCAGATTTATTTGTACAATGCCAAATCAGGGCAGTCATCTTGAGCACTCTTACAGTCAAAGTAAATCAAGTTAAATAAATCTGTTATATGATCCACATTATTCCTCTTTATAGTAACACTGTTCATATAAACCTATTTATGAATAAATGACCTAGGTTAAGAAAACCAACGGATTCAATCAAATTTTTTTTCTTGGATTCAATCCTAAATCATGAGCTACTCAAGACATTGGAGAGAGCGCCCTCCACCAGAACCAGGACCAGGAAGGAAAACCTTCATTAGGGTTTCTTCCGTTTTCTGCATAGTACACAAGGAAAAAATCCCTAGAAATCCGACAGTGATTTTATTTATTTGTTTACTTATTTGGATATATAACTGTCAATACCTGCGATTTGTAGGATATGCCAAAGATATGTTCAGTTTGCAGAAAGATCTTAAGTAAATAAATATTCTGGAAAATGTACAGATATTTTTCTTGATACTATGCAGATGGGTGTTTGGGTTCAATATTTTTTTCTAATCCATGTTTGTCCGTCTGTGGGGAGATCTGAAAAGAAAAAAAAAAAAAATCGTTAAGGATGCAATGTGGATTTTACCGTATATTGTTAGCGGATATTTGAGATATACATATGTATTAATCACTGCAGATAGTACTGCGTGTTTATGCTGATATTTAAATAGTGGCAGCCATTCTCATAAAGCCTTGTCAGTATGAGGGGTGGACCATTTTGGTCGCTCTAGCTCCCCATGTCTGGAACTCTCTCACATCCCTGATATGCATTGCACAATCTCCTCTACTTTTTAAATACAGACTCAAAACAAATTTGTTTAGACAGTCCTATAACGTAAACTTCTCACTCACCACTGCAGTGTTGTTCCCTTGTACAGTGTCCTTGGGTGTTCTGAAAGGCGCTTTTTAAATAAAATGTATTATTATTATTATTATTATATAGTAGAGCAGAAAGGAGCCCAGTGCATCATGGGACGTCCCCCAGCAGCTACAGTCCTTGGCAGCAGGCCTAAGGGATGGGGACTCATCAAACCAGACTAGGGATGTCATGATTAAAGATTTTTCTTGGTACGATCATTGTCAAATAATACTAACGATTTTATGAATATATGATTATATCTTAATTATAAACACCATAAGTATGCTGTAACAACTCATAAACACTCATCACAGGTCTTTAGATTTTAATCAGATTTGTCAAAATTGATGCGTTAATACAGAGAGATTGAACTAATTCAATTTCTTTTGTTTGTTTTTACACATCAATGCATAAACAACAAGCTATGACTCATGCAGTATTCAAAATCTGAATTTGGTATTATCTTGGTCAGAAGAGCTGGATTCTGGGCATGTAGGTACCTTATACAGTTGTGAACAAATTTCATACTCCATATTTCTTGGCCCATTCAGTGCATCAAATAACTTTGTTTGCCGTCATAGTTCAGACAAAATCTTTGATGTAAAGTGACGATATTGAGAAACTCCGGGTACGATTTAATAGTCGTGGCATTTTATACTACGAGTAATCGTGAAAGTAAATAATTGTGACATCCCAAAGCTAGACCGACTCAGAAAGTTTGATCAAATTAAAAAAGGTAGAGGAGAGTGCTATGAAGCCAAACTGGGAGCTGGTTTCACAGAGGGTTCGGATAACTGAAGGTTCTGCCTCCATTTCTACAGTGCGTACAGAAAGTATTCACAGAACCCTTTAAAGTTTTTCACTCTATTTTTTATTGTAGCCATTTACTTAAATCAAAAAAGTTAATTTTATTTTTTTAATGTACACTCAACACCCCATCTTGACAGAAAAAAACAGAAATGCAGAAATTTTTTCCAAATTTATAAAAAATTAGAAACTGAAATATCACATGGTCATAAGTATTCAGATCCTTGGTAGTGACACTCATATTTAACTCATATACTGTCCATTTCTTCTGATCCTCCTTGAGATGGTTCTACTTTGCACTTTATATGTTTTTGTATGCTGTTTTATTGTCTTTTATTCTGTGAAGCCCTTTGTTTACCTTTTGGCTATTGAAAGGGCTATAAGAAAAAAATGAATTGAATTGAATACTCCTTCATTGGAGTCCAGCCTCTGTTTAATTAAACTGATTGGACTTGATAAGAAAAGGCACACACCTGTCTATATAAGACCTTACAGCTCACATGCTGTCAGAGCAGATGAGCAATGTAACTGCCCAATTAGCTCAGAGACAAGTGCCAGGGCACAGATCTGGACAAAGTTACAAAGAATTTCTGCAGCACTAAAGGTTCCCTAAGAGCACCGTGGCCTCTATAGTTCTTAAATGGAAGAAGTTTGGGACGACCAGAGCTCTTGCTGACCTGGACGTCCAGCCAAACTGAGCAATCGTGGGAGAAGAGCCTTGGTGAGAGTAAAGAAGAAGCCAAGATCACCGCAGCTGAGCTCCAGAGATGCAGCAGGGAGATGGAGAAAGTTCCACAAAGTCAACTATCACTGCAGCCTCCACCAGTCGGCTTTATGGCAGAGTGGCCCGACAAAGACGTCTCATCAGTGCAGACATATGAAAGCCCACATAGAGTTTGCCAAAAACCACATGAAGGACTCCCAGACTGTGAGAAATAAGATGGAAAAAACCAGGCACTGTACACTACCTACCCAATACGATCCCAACAGTAAAACAATGTGGTGGCAGCATCATGCTATGGGGGTGTTTTTCAGCTGCAGGGACAGGACGACTGGTTGCAGTTGAAGGAAATATGAATGTAACTAAGTACAGAGATCCTGGAAGAAAAGCTCTGCCAGAGTGCTCAGGACCTTAGACTGGGCTAACGTTCTTTCCTTTCCAACAAGACAATGACCCTCAGCACACAGCTGAAATAACAAAGGAGTGGCTTCAGAACAACTCTGGACCATTCTTGACTGGCCCAGCCAGAACCCTGACTTAACCCAACTGAGCATCTCTGGAGAGACCTGAAAATGGCTGAACACCGTTCACCATCCAACCTGACAAGAACTAGAGAGGATCAGAAGATCCCAAATCCAGATATGAAAAACTTGTTGCATCATTCCCAGAAGGCTCATGGGTGTACAAGCTCAAAAGGGTGCTTCTACTCAGTACTGAGTAAAGGGTCTGAATGCCTATGACCATGTGATATTTCAGTTTTTCGTTTGTAATAAATTTGCACAAATTTCTACATTTCTGATTTTCTATCAGGATGGGGTGCTGAGTGTAAATTAATTAGAAATAAAATTAACTTTTTTGATTTCGGCAAATGGCTGTTTTAAGTTTAAAGTTTAAAGGTTAAACTTTAAAAAGTCTGAATACTTTCCATACCCACTGTACTTTCGAACCTCTAGGAACCACCAGCAAACCTGCCATCTGAGAATGAAGTGGTCTGCTGGGAAAATCTGGATCTTTAAGCTGGGTCACTAAGAGCTTAATCCATTATAAACCATAGCTCCTGTAGCTAATTAGCCTAAGTAAGATAAACCACATGGGTGTTTTCCTGTTATACATTCACGATTTTTTTTTGCTTTTGTCAGCCTACAATAACAATAACATCTATGCTGCTCACCCAAAATAAAACACGCTCAAAAATGGCCGGCCAGGCGTTGAGCAACATTGTTTTGCAACAAAGCTTAACTTACAGGCTCTGGGGTTTGTCCCCTGTAGTTAAGCTTTGTTGCAAAACAGTGTTGCTCAACGTCTGGCCGGCCATTTTTGGAGCGTGTTTGTTTTGGGTATAGGTAGTATAGATGTTATTGTAGGCTGGCAAAAACAAAAAAATCGTGAATGTATAACAGGAAAACACCCATGTGGTTTATCTTTGCTTAGGCTCGTTGGCTACAGGAACTATGGTTTATAATGGATTAAGCTCTTAGTGACCCAGCTTATTAAGATCCAGATTTTCCCAGCAGACCACTTCATTCTCAGATGGCAGGTTTGCTGGTGGTTCCTAGAGGTTCGAAAGTGCAGTGGGTATGGAAAGTATTCAGACCTCTTTAAAGTTTAAACTTTAAACTTTAAACTTTAAACACCATTTGCGAAATCAAAAAGTTAATTTTTATTTCTCATTAATTTACACTCAGCACCCCATCTTGATAGAAAAAACAGAAATGTAGAAATTTGTGCAAAATTTATTACAAGCGAAAAACTGAAATATCACATGGTCATAGGCATTTCAGACCCTTTACTCAGTGCTGAGTAGAAGCACCCTTTTGAGCTTGTACACCCATGAGTCTTCTTGGGAATGATGCAACAGAAGTTTTTCATATCTGGATTTAGGATCTTCTGATCCTCTCTAGTTCTGTCAGGTTGGATGGTGGACGTGGTGTTCATTTCAGGTCTCACCCAGAGATGCTCAGTTGGGTTAGAGTCAGTTTCCTGTGGGCCAGTCAGAGTGGTCAGGTTGGTTCTGAGAGCCACTCCTTTGTTATTTCAGCTGTGTGCTGAGGGTCGTGTCTTGTTGGAAAGTGGACGTCGGCCCAGTCTAAGGTCCACAGAGGCACTCTGGCAGAGCTTTTCTTCAGGATCTCTGTACTTGGACATTCATATTTCCTTCAACTGCAACCAGTCGTCCTGTCCCTGCAGCTGAAAAACACCCCCATAGCATGATGCTGCCACGGCTGTGTTTTCCTGTTGGGATCGTGATGAGGTAGGTAATGTACAGTGCCTGGTTTTTTCCATCTTATTTCTCACAGTCTGGGAGTACTTCATGTGGTTTTTATTGGCACCCTCTGTCTGGGCTTTCATATGTCTGCACTGATGAGGCGGCTTCCATTGACCGGGCCACTCTGCCATAAAGCCCCCGACTAGTGGAGGAGCTGCAGTGATAGTTGACTTTGTGGGGCCCTCTCCATCTCTTTTTTTTTTTTTTTTTTTTTTTTTTTTGGTCTGGGCCTCCTCTTTACTCTCACCCAGGCTGGGGGGGGGATGCTCAGTTTGGCTGGGCCGGCCGGGGGGAGGAGAGCTCTGGTCGTCCCAGGCGCCTCTTCCGACCCAAGAACTCTGCTAGAACCGACGTGCTTCTGCTGCAGAAGTGGGCTGTAACGGTGTCCAAAGATGTGCGCGCCACAGTTCGCTCTCTGAGATGGGCAGTTCCATTGATCATCTCTCTGACGCTCCCGCTGGGCTCTTATATAGATTTTAGTGTGTGCCACCCTGCTATCGGTCCAATCAGTTGGTAAACAGGCGGACTCCAATGAAGAATTGTTCAATTCAATTCAATTTTTTTCATACAGCCCTTTCAGCTAGCTAAGGCAAACAAAGAGGCTCACGGAACAATAAGACGGCATACCTAAAAAATGAAATTCATCTCAGGAGGATCAGAAAGAATGGACATATAATGAAATATGATGTCACCTAAGGATCTCAATACTTATGACCATGTGATATTTCGGTTTCTAATTTTTTTTTTTTATAGATTTGGAAAAAATTTCTGCATTTCTGTTTTTTTCAGTAAGATGGGGTGTTGAGTGTACATTAAAGAGAAATAAAATTAACTTTTTGATTTAAATAAATGGCTGCAATAAAAAAATAGGGTGAAAACTTTAAAGGGTTCTGATTACTTTCTGTACGCTTTGTAGAAATGGAGGCAGAACCTTCAACTATCGACCTCTCTCTCTGAACCAGCTCCCAGTTTGGCTTCAGGAAGCAGACTCCCTCTCTACTTCTAGATCGGACTCAAACTTTCCCTTCTGAGTCGGTCTTTTTGGGATGTCACAATTATTACTTTCGCGATTACTCGTAGTATAAAATGCCGCGATTATTAAATCGTGCCGATTTTCTCAATATCGTCACTTTACATCAAAGATTTTGTCTGAACCATGACGGCAAATAGAGTTATTTGATACACTGAATGGGTCATAAATAAGGAGGATAAATTTTGTTCAAACTGTGTTAAGGTACCTACATGCCCAGAATCCGCTCTTGGCCAAGATAATATCAAATTCGGATTTTGAATACTGCATGAGTCATAGCTTGTTTTTTATGCATTGATGTGTAAAAACAAACAAAAGAAATTGAATTGGTTCAATCTCTCTGGTATTGCGCATCAGTATTGACAAATCTGATTAAAATCTAAAGACCTGTGATGAGTGTTTATGTGATGTTACACATTTATGGTGTTTGGGGAATTAAGATATAACCGTGATATTAATAAAATCGTTAGTATTATTTGACATTGGTCGTACCAAGAAAATCTGTAGTAGTGACATCCCTGATCTGGTTTGATGAGTCCCCGTCCTTTAGGCCTGCTGCCAAGGACTGTAGCTGCTGGGGGACGTCCTATGATGCACTGGGCTCCTTTCTTGCTCTGCTATATAATAATAATAATAATTATACATTTTATTTTAAAAGCGCCTTTCAGAACACCCAAGGCCACTGTGCTGAGGGAACACTGCAGTGGTGAGTGGAGAAGCTTGCTGCTATAGGACTGTGTAAACAAATTTGTTTTCAGTCTGGATTTAAAACAGAGGAGAGTCAATGAATGCCGTATATCAGGGCGGAGAGAGTTCCAGACATGGGGAGTCAGAGCGACTAAATGCTCGACTCCCCATACTGACAAGGCTTTATGACACTGTCGTCAATAAAATATCAGCATAAACACGCAGTACTATCTGCAGTGATAATACTATGTATATCTCAAATATGCTAACAATATACGGGAAAATCCACATTGCATCCTTAACGATTTTTTTTTCTTTTCAGATCTCCCCACAGACGGACAAACATGGATTAGAAAAAAATATTGAACCCAAACACCCATCTGCATAGTATCAAGAAAATATCTGCATATTTTCCAGAAGAGCTTCCTAAGATCTTTCTGCAAACTGAACATATCTTTGGCATATCCTACAAATCGCAGGTATTGATGGGGATATAAATAAATAAGTAAATAAATAAATAAAATCACTGTCGGATTTCTAGGGATTTTTTCCTTTGTGTACTATGCAGAAAACGAAGAAACCCTAATGAAGGTTTTCCTTCCCTGGTCCTGGTTCTGGTGGAGGTTTTCCTCTCCACTGTCTTGAGCAGCTCATGATTTAGGATTGAATCCAAGAAAAAATTTGAGTTGAATCCGTTGGTTTTCTTAACTAGGTCATTTATTCATAAATAGGTTTATATGAACAGTGTTACTATAAAGAGGAATAATGTGGATCATATAACAGATTTATTTAACCAGATTTACTTTGACTGTAAGAGTGCCTCAAGATGACCGTTCTGATTTGGCATTGTACAAATAAATCTGAACTGTAGCCAGTTTTTCCTTCATCGTTAACTGTATCTATGACGCAGCACACAGCTGAGTGTCATCTAATTTATGCAATACAATTATGATGCCAACATACTTTGCTGGATTTGTGAACCATCACATGTAACTCAGCTTCAGACACCAGTGTCACGTGTGTTTTTGCCTTTAGTGATACACAGTATTATCTCAATAAATAAGTTAAATGGGGAAAATGAAAAAGTGGAATACACAAGTGGTAGTTTTCTCTTTTTATGTTTTGCAGCTTGAGTATGTACAAGGATCTGGAGACCACAGTGAAAATGCAATGAATATTTGAGGAGAATTTTTAAAATATTGCACTGTTTTGGGTTATTTACCATACTGCACTTACCTTTTTTTATCACTTTCTCACTTAATGTCTCAATTTTACTATGGAGTCCTTCACAATGAAGAAGTCTAAAAGCAAAAAGAGTCTGCTGACAAGCTTTTGCGGTGCTCATCTACATCACAAGAGATAGATCTTTATCTTCAATATATAATCTGAGTTCATGAAAAACCTAAGGACTTGTTCACAGAACATTTACACTCAGTCTTTCTGCAAATTCGGCCTCAAGCAAAGCCTACAGCAGCAATAAAACACAAGTTCACACACGCTGCCTCACACACGGCTGTGGTGACAGTTAAAAATCTGGATGCAGAGGCTCTTAGAAAGCCGCATGCACATGATTCATGTTCAAAACTATGGCTGATGGTTAGCGTCCAGTCAGAGATCTGCTGCATAACACCTGAAGGCAAGGAGTGGTTTTACTTCTGACGTCAGCCTCATGAGGACTGGATCCGTCTGAACTAAACAAATCACTCTGCTTGGAGAATATCAGACATTTAAATGACTTATGACTCTCCCATTTTACATCTACTGATACAATGAGTTGAGTTAATATCTCTAAGTATATATTACTACTGGAACTTGCAACCCACCAGATACTGTAAGTATTATGTTAAAGAGAAATCTCACTAGTATTTGAAAATGGGCATCACCTGTTGATTCTCACACAGCAGGTCCAGAAAAAACGCATGAAATGGAGATAAATGGAAGAAAAACTGTAGAAATTCTTACCCTACTCAATTATATGTTGACACCATTGACCTTTGGTTAGTAATAATGCAGAGAACTGTGCACTTTTGGTTTGATATGTTCATATTTTTGCTTCAACTTTCACTAGTTTTTGATAGAGTTGAATTAAACATCATGTGTCGGTACGAGTGACTCACCTTTACAGGAGTGCTGTCTGGTCCTTCTGAAGCGTGTTCTCTCTCAGGTTGATGATGTGCACCTCCTGAGGCAGGCTGGAAGTGCCCTTGCTTGCACACCCCGACAGGATGGTGAAGCTCCTTAGGAAGGTTTGCACTGGGTGTCCTGTCCCTACTGGCAGCAGCTCACATGGGCTGCGAAACAAAGGCACTGCAGAGATGAAAAAAAAAAAGAATAAAAAGATAAACATTTATAATTACTGAAGACACGCAAGCTTCAATCATCACACACATGGCTTGTGTACATGTGCCCGAAGAAAATATAAACCTGAGGTTTGGTATTCTTTGCAAAGCAGAACCCAACGCTCCACTTCACCCTGAAGTAAAGATAGATTGAGTGTGTTGGACAATACCGCCAATCGGCATAATTTACAGACAAATATACTGTATATACATATATATATATATATATGTATACACACACACAAACACAATATGTATGCATGTATATACTGTATATGCAATGAAAAGTAATTTTACAATTCCAATAATATAAAAAAAGAACAAAGCACCTCAAGTAAATATATTAAAAATAAACAGTGCACTTGTAAACAAATATTAAATCGACACATTAAATTTGTAATATGTATATGTAAGTATGTGTGTGTGTGTATATATATATATATACACAGTTGTGTGAAAAACTGTTTACCCCCTTCCTGATTTCTTACTTTTTTGCATGTTTGTCACACTTATATGTTTCGGATCATCAAACAAATTTAAAATGTGGGACAAAGATAACATAAGTAAACAGAAAATGCAGTTTTTACAGTTTTTAAACAAAGATCTTTATTAGCGAGGGAGAGGGGGGATCCAAACCTCCATGGCTCTGTGTGAAAAAGTGATTTCACATATTTGGTTTATCACATCTTTGGAAAGCTAAGTTCAATTTCTCTAGCCACACCCAGGCCTGATTACTGCCACTCCTGCTTCTTAATCAAGAAATCACTTTAATAGGACCTGCCTGACAAAGTTAAGTAGACCAAAAGATTATCAAAAGCTAGACATCATACTGCGATCCAAAGAAATTCAGGAAAAATGAGAAACAAAGGTTACAAAGCCATTTCTAAAGCTTTGGGAATCCAGCGAACCATAGTGAGAGCCATTATCCACAAATGGTGAAAACAGTGGTGAACCTTCCCACGAGTGGCTGGCTGACCAAAATTACCCAAAGAGCACAGCAACAATCCAAGAGGTTACAAAAGACCCCAGAACAACATCCAAAGAACTGCAGGCCTCACTTGCCTCAATTAAGGTCAGTGTTCATGACTCCATCATAAGAAAGAGACTTAGCAAAAATGGCCTGCATGGCAGAGTTCAGAGACCAAAACCACTGCTGCGCAAAAAGAACATAAAGGCTCGTCTCAGTTTTGCCAGAAAGCTTCTTGATGATCCCCAAGACTTTTGGAAAAATACTCTGTGGACTGACGAGACAAAAGTTGAACTTTGTGGAAGGTGTAGGTCCCATTACATCTGGCGTAAAAGGAACACGGAACTTCAGAAAAGGAACATCATACCAACAGTAAAATATGGTGGTGGTAGTGTGATGATCTGGGGTTGTATAGCTGCTTCAGGACCTGGAAGACTTACTGTGGTAAATGAAACCATGAAATCTGTGGAGTGGGTAGCCTAGTGGTAGCGTCGTGGGCTAGGGCCCGGGTTCGATTCCCTGACACAACCCCTAGGTGAACCACTGTGGACCCCTGAGCAAGGTCCTTAACCCCACCAACTGCTCCCTGGGCCCTTTAAGTAGCAGCCCACTGCTCTCTGATACAGTATAGAGATGGGTAAAATGCAGAGCTCCCAATTTCCTTCGGGGATCTTACCAGTAAAAAAGAAAAATAATCTACCGTCTACCAAAATCCTGAAGGAGAATGTCCGGCCATCTGCTGGTGACCTCAAGCTGAAGCGCACTTGGGTTCTGCAGCAGGACAATGATCCAAAACACACCAGCAAGTCCACCTCTGAATGGCTTAAGAAAAACAAAATGAAGACTTTGGAGTGGCCTAGTAAAAGTCCCGACCTGAATTTGATTGAGATGCCGTGGCATGACCTTAAAAGGTGCGGTTCATGCTGGAAAACCCCCCAATGTGGCTGAATGACAACAAAGATTTCTGCAAAGATGAGCACAAAAATTTCTCTCTATATATATATATATATATATATATATATATATAATATTTGTCTTTAATATTTGTTTACAAGTGCACTGTTTCTTTTTAATATACTTACTTGAGATGCTTTGTTCTTTTTTTTTTATATTGAGAGTTGTAAAATGCTTTTCATTGTATCCTTTATTTTATTTATTCAGGAGTCAAATGCAGTATCGACCCCAAATATCGGCAGGTTGTATTGGTTTAGGGTCATGGGAAAATATCGGTATTGTATCAGCCCTAAAAAATCTGTATTGGTCAACCCCTACCCTGAAAAATCTAATTTTATCCCAGTAATGATCTGTGTTCCATACATTTCCCTTACTTAAAGACCTTTAAGGAGAGTTCTCGTGATTTTACACATTTATAGTGTTGGAAAGAATATTGTAAAAAATTTAACATAATTTCTTTGACAAAAATCAACCTGAGATGAACTTGTACCAAAAAAAAAAAAAACATTGTGTAGTTTTGCACTAAGTTGATAAGCACTTTCTCCTGAAAGTGGCTGATATGAACCATCAGTGGCTGGTCTGAAAGACACCATGGTGGTATAGATCATGGCTCCACACGAACATAAACTGAGTCCCACAGACAGAGGCTGGGCTCGGGGCTCTAGTGCTACAGAATGTCCCAGAATCCCAGGTGCACGGAGATAGTCCAGTTCAAAGCAACAGGCTGGAAGCACAGCAGATCTCAAACACCGAATGGCAGGAACATATGTTCTGAGTTTGAGTTGAAAGTTTCAAAGTCAAAGTTGGTGAAAAATAACCAAACTGAACTCAAGATGGCGCGCCAGCAAGGCATCGTGAGCGTCGACAGACTAAAGTAAGGGAGCGATGACAGATAAATGCAGCTCCATGAGACGGCAACATAAAGGAGGAGACATGAGAAGCTCAACAATACTAACACTTAGTGGAATTGCAGGTAATTTTCAGAAACTCAGTTTGTCATTAAAATTTATATTAGTGAGAATTTTCCCTAAATATTAACCCTCCAAAACCAGTTTACTGCTTGTGAGAGCTCTGTAAACAAACCATCGTCATATTGGTTCCTGGGGCAAAATCTCATTTGGTCCGTATTCCAAATGTTTTCCCTCAAAGGATGTTGATGTGTAATGCCATGTGGCTTGTAAGGGAGAGAATATGGATGTAACTGAGCCCTCTAGAAAGCTCTCATGACAACATCAATCTGTTTTTATTATGGCTTTTACTGACATCCAGAATCAACATCTTAAAAGCTGTCATTCTGGTTTCATATGGAAGTCCATGATTCACATCCTGAAGATGGGATCTGGACCATATTTTTGCTCAGTGGGTTGTATTTAATACTAAACAACTACAGAGCGGGGTCAGTGAAGCAGAGCAGCACTCTGCAGGGTGTTAAAACACACCAGCCTGGTTTGTTTGCCGTCTATTAATGTTTTGTCTACTGCACATTTTTTCAGCTGTAATGGACATTTAAGTCATCTACAGAGGTTGCTTGATGTGAAATGACTAATGCAGCCTCCTGTGCATCAGTCACCTACTTTCAGGTGGTTAACAAGCATCACCACGGTTTTGGAACGTCCTAAATTATAAAACTTCTTTAGGTTTACCATCTGTATGACCCACTTAAAGCACGTTCAGGGTCTTTTTGTTTCAGAGGGCTGCAGAGGTTGGAGTGAGGCGCCTTGCAGCTTTTTTCCATTAAGTAGTCAGGTACGCTATCATAAAGCATGTGGTCAGGTTTCCTTTTCTTCTACCGCGGGGTCAGACCTTGTACTTGACAACAGCCTGGCCCCCGTCGCTCACATTTCAAGTGCAACACATTAAACTTTAAAACTCAGAGACTATTTTTTTTTACCATTTTTGGTCCACCTGTTTTTTCAAAATAAAAATACATGTAGCATGTTCTTATGAAACTAAAATTATATAAGATGAATGCATCAGTTAATGATGTGCAAATCAATACTGGCACATCAATATCTCTGATATCAGTTATTTATGTTCTACAATCAATTTCCACATTCACATATCTATAATTTTGTAATTTGAGGAAAATATGTAGTTTATCACGAACTAAAACTCTAAATTTGGCATCATCTCAACAAGAAAAGCTGATTTTAGGCAAGTAGTGCTTTGCTGTAGCAGTGAACCGAATCCACACAATAAAAGGAATTTATTTTCTGCCTTATGATAAAATTTAGTCATTAGGTGGCCTAAAACAAAATTATCACTGGTGACATTTAAATTCGAAATAAAATATAAAAAAAAAAAAATCTGAATTGGCAGGATGTTGGTGAGAGAAATTGATTTTGGGTATATAAGTTTCTTGTACGGGGATGACCAGAAACCACTTTATCCTCCTCATTCATGAAGATTCTGAGTTTCCGCAGCCTTTTAGAAGATGACACATTTGATAAAATTTACCATTCAATCATCACATCTTGAATCCACTCTCCTTTTCCAGTGGATGGTGGTAATACACCAAATCATTGCATGCCAGCCACCAAGAAAACAAAAGAAAACATCATTGCATGCATGTGAGTGTCTGATTGTGACCAGAGCGGGATGGAGGAAAGCTGCTATGAAACTGATTTCCAAATACAAACAGACATCAAGTTTCTTGTTCAAAATATTAGTACTGAGTCAGTATTGCCAATACTGGCTTGACTTTTGCCTGGTATTGGATTGGAAAGAAAAATCAGTGGTGTTGCACATCACTTGATTCAAATAAAAAATTAATTGCCAACAGTAATCTATCCATCTATCAGTACTTTCTAGATATAACACATCAAGAGGGACCAAGCTTTTTCTCTTCTGCATCTTTCTCGGCTTTGTACAGTAGAAAATTATTATATACACTGAAACACACACACACACACAACAGAAACTATATATTTATACTCTTTCCACATTTACAGTTGTTTATGCTATGTTATTTACCTACTAACCTCACAAAAACAAATCCAGTGACGTTACTGTCAATTTAACCTCTCTGAATGGTGGACAGTATGACAGGAAGCAGTTTTATCATCATTTCCAAGTCAAAATAGAGGTCTCCAAGCAATGTAGTAGTGATGGTAATCTTTTTTACAATTACAGACCAACAACGTAACTTTTAAACATTAAAAATATGCATTTCTGACTCGTTTTGATGTCACATCAATATTCATTATGCGCATTTTCGAACCGTCACTGCCCAGCGGCGTCCCGAGGCTCAGAAGCAGCACGATGTAACTGTATCCGGGAGGAGCCATGATGTTGCGGCAGACTATTGGTTGCGCACAGCATTACTTACTAGCAAACGGATATAAACCAGATATGAACACAGTGGATGTTTTGAACGCATATCATGTCAGATTTGGCAAAGAAACGCAAGAAAACATTACCAGAGGAAGAGAGGAAAAGAAGGAGAGGAAGGGACAGAGCAAGAGTCAAGATAAGACTGTCTTTTACTGGCTGGAGTGAATCTCAGTACAGGTACGATGCAAGATGGATGCTAGTTTAGCCGCCGATAGGGGTGTCACAGAGAAAACTGCTAAAAGTTCCGTTGTGGGCCTTTAAAATGTGGTAAATTATGGTACTGATGCACAATATTATTGGCATCAGCTCATAATAGCAGATGCAGCAGAAGTATTTTTCTAGTTTTGCACAAGGAATGAATATCACATCATTTTCAGCTTCAATATCGGTATCGACCATTAAAAAGCAAAAAATCAGCAGTTATCAGCCGAAATTTTTCAAATTGTGCATCATTGAATAATGGTGTTATAATGGATTATTGTAGATTTACCAGATAAGGTCTCTGAATAATCACTACATTTTGTGGCTGGATTGTAAACTTCTTTGATGGGATATAAATCTCAGGAAAACTTCCATAAATCACCGAAAGGGTAACTAATCTATCACAATTTACCCCACAGAGTTACACACTACTGTTCCTGAGGCATGCCAGAGATGTAGCAGAGTTTTATGGGTTAAAACACCAGGTATGCTATCATGCAGCATATGCTAAGGTTTTCTTTTTTTTCCTCCTCAGAGCCAGACCTTGCATTTGAACCTACAGCCTGGTGCCAGTCGCTCACATTTCAAATGCATCACATTTAACAGAAACAGGCTGCCAACAGCAATCTGATGGAGCATGTGGAAATGATTACGGTCTGAGTGAAAGACAGATAGTGATGGTAAACTGACTCCTTGGCAGTGGGGTACAGCTACAGGGGGGAGATTTTTCTGTTTGTTATTTTTCTATTTTTCTCAGAACGCAACTATTGTTTTGTTTTTCCGTGCATTCCAATAAGCCTATATTAAATCAGCATAAAGCCAGAGATCATGCATGGCACAGCGCCCTTCGCTTGTTGTGAGAAAAACACAGATGCTTTATTGTTTCCATATTTGTTTCCTGAGACAAATCTGAGTCGTTGACAGACATTCGCAATCTGAACTCTGCACTGTCTCTTCCAAACACACAGACTGAGGGTTAGTGGGAGCATGGCAAAAACTAGCTGCATGATAAAAACTCAGGGACTAATGGCTAAAACCTGTGGAGCATCAGTATTTAACCCCCCACTCTCCTCCCTTTTCCTCCCGTAGGACTGAAGCTTATTCCCTCCCCAACCATGTCATCACGTCTCCCTCCCACTAGCACTTCTGAGGGCACTTCAGCTCACTTTTTCCCCCTCACACAAGGAGAATAACAAACAACTGCAAGACAAACAAAGAAAAACAGACTTTTTTCTGGGACACTTCCAGAAGATTACAACATCTAATGGGCAACAATCAGGTTTTCTAATAAATTTAAAATATAAAAGATCAGAGAAGTTTAAAGGTGGGAGACAAAGATCTGCTCATGCTATTACCATTAGTCTAAATCCAAAATACGGAGGATATGAAGCTTGCATCTGTGTCTGCAGTCACCTTATCTGTCTGTCTCTGTCTTCTCTTCAGCCATTTCTCTTCCTCTACTGTCATCAATGAAGTGGGGAAAGTGTCCCGTCCAGCTGCTGGTAACGTTTATCTGGTCGGGCCAAACACCCACAGCAGAGGAATGAGAGAAGTTGTTGTTGGCCTGAAAGTCAAATCCCATCCTTTGCTCCACAGACCACACCACGATTCCCGTTCAACCCGACAAGACAGAAAAATCTGACTGTATATTTGACATCACAGCTACAAATATCTAAAAGCTTCAACGTTTTGGTGGAAATGGTGCAACAAAAACCAACGTAGTTGTTTGATGCAAGTTAAAACTCATTTCTAAACTTGAATCTAGACTGGAAGTTTCCCAAAATATTAAACACCGACTGCATCTTCAATCCAGAAGACACATTTTTAAGCACTGGAGAGATCAGAAATCCATGTAATCAGACCAGATAACCACAACTTCCATTTGCCAATTTCTTTTCAGAGAAAGTAATCCAGATTATAACTTAAACTGAATGCACTTCTCAAATAGTTTTTATTGGTTCTTTCCATGAAAATGTCAAACGTTTTCTTTTCCAACATCTTTGTACGTGTTGCTCCCAACATATTTTGAAATGATCAACTTTAAAACTAGCCCTTTCACACCTGCTCCCAAATCTGATTTCAAAGCAGATGCCACATTTAGACCAGAAAAATCCTCTGAAGCCAGGAAGTTGGCTATTAACTGGAACCAAAAAGTGGTGTTTTTTCTTTGCAAACTGCGATGTCATCTGTGGTCAAAGGCTGGATTCACCTGAATGTTAACCAAACAATCAATCAGAAGGTAAAGAAGGAACACCGCGACAAGTTAAAGAAACGTGGAGCTGCTGTAGAGCATGACGAGTCATCGACCATCAAGCCAGGATAGAGGACACAGAATTTAGCCGCCACTATTGAAAGAAAAGCTGACCGAGTTCGTCCTCCGTCTCCTGGGTCTTCCACAGATGAAAACAGTAGGATCACTACTGAAAATGAAAGTTCAAATCGGATAATTTAGGTCGATCAGACACTAGAATCAATAGTTAAGAATAAAATTTTAAATGTTACTGCATTATGTTGCCTGGCAACTGATTAAAATTTCAATTGGAGACTTGTATGAGCTGGCGTTGACATCCTGGCATCAAATGAATCTTTCAACCATCTGCGTATATTGTTTAGTTTAGAAAACTGCAGGTTACGATGGATCTGTGACTTTACCATCAACTTTCAGGACCAAAACTTCACACTTTTACTTCCATGTGGTAAAGTCCTCCCACTTTGGTTCTGGTTAAACTGGTGTGAAGGCAGCTATTTGACCAGAATGCACAGAGGTTCTGAGAATTGAGAACAGAGCCAGTACCAGAAGCAGGATCATGTCTTTGTGCAAACCATCTTCAACTGCATCCGCCTCTACCTCCTTTTTTCTGGTAACAGCCTGCTTCCGTCCACCATCCAACCACTGCCATATTGTCATTTGAGTTAAATTTCTCTCCTCTTTCAGCTGCACTTTGTTCAGGCAGCAGCTTGTAACGACACCACTGAACAGACTTCATGGAATATTGTTGATGGGAAACAAACAAGAAATGACTAAATTTCATCGTAACATGTTGCATTTACATGCAAGTCTAATTACAGTGATGACAGTGAATATTATATTTTAAAAGTAAAATATCTTTATAGTTTAACCCGGAAGTGAGGAAAATGTTCCAGTAAATAGTCGTGCCACTGATGGATACACTGGTCTCTATTCTGCATCTCGCAGAGGCTGCTGGACAGAAATAGTAGTTGAAAATACTCAAAAGGTTAAAATGTCAAATTTAAGATCTGAAACTTCAAACCACAGAAATGATGATTTAAATTCTCTCTGGTCCTTCATTTTCCAGCTGATCAGTCTCGCATGTTTTTCTTAGTGCTGCTACATTTCTGTAGCAGCTCATGAGCAGGATTCCCTGCAGAGTGACTGATTGTGCACCAAGTCTAAATCACATAAACATTAGAGACTACCACCAGTGATTGACATGCACCTTAACCTACTTCTTTTTCTCCTAACTACCCCAGTTACAAGTTTATTTGCTCAGTTATGGCCTTTTGGGGGATTAGTATCGAATATACGGTCGGTGATTCTAAGAGAAACACTGGATGTGGGTCGTAAGACCGCATGCAAGGATTATTTATTTTCTCTAAAAAGATATTAATTATAATATTCTATTTTTCTACATGGACTAAATGAATGTGGGCTGGTGTCAGAGGTAAGACAGGAAGTGAGAATAGCAAATCCACATTAAGGAGGGAGAGACTGTGCAAATACTCACGTTTGATATATTTAAACAGCATCAGATCCAGGCAGTGATGTCACCTGACACTTTTCACAGTCTTCCTTGGCAGGATGCTTCTGTACTATAACCTCCTCCGTGAGTTAAACATTAATCGCTTTTTCAGATGTTTTCTTCAAATCCAGCAGATCCAGATTATCATTCTTCTAAAAGTCTTACTCATTTTCAGAGACTGCAGCCAGAGATGATGCTGTAATAAGCCGGTAATGCTCTGAAATATGCGTTTGTACTTTAGCTCAATGCATTCATGCGAGCGCAAACACCCGCCTGCAGACTGACGTCAGGTCATCACACATCTTAAATTAGCCGGATTGTATCTAAGGTCAGTCCCCTCAAATGAGACGATTGTAACAAATTAAAATTATTAACATACATCAGAAGAATCGGACAAATCAAATGTGAGAAAAGTCTGAAAGATGCCGGCCTTCCTTAAATAAATCCCAGCGGGATGTCTTCAGATTAGTTTGTTTGGCCAAATGACCTGAAGCTGGAACTTTGACCAATTAAATAACTTTATATCCAGACAAAACTCCTTATCATGACCTTAAAACATTCTGTACAAAGTCAAAAAACTCTGTATGAGCATACTTTATACTGTTAGAGTAGATTTAGTTCCTTATCATTTAAGTCATTTCTCAGGATGGTAATGTGTAACTCTGTGAGGTAAACTGTGATGGATAGTTTACCCTTTAGATGATCTACAGTAGTTTTCCAGGTATTTATATCCCGTCCAGAAGGTCTACAATCCAGTCACAAAATGTAGTGTTTATTCAGCGACTCTATCTGGGAAATCTGCCATGATCCATGATAAAACCATTATTTATCACATTCTAATTGCTAAAGGATCACCATCATTACCATGTTGCTATTGGATTTACTTGTTTAACCTAAAAGTGATGATGAAGCTACTCCTGTCAAACTTTCCACCAATCAGAAGGCTTTAACTGACAGTAACGTCCAATCAGGAGCAGCCAAACATCAACAAGTGAGCAGAAGTTATTTGTGTGTCTGAAAAGAACAAAAATAATGGTCTTCTATGGCTGGAATAGAGACATTTCTGATGCACGGTGGTGCCAAAATGCAGCTGAGTTAGAGTTTTGTGAGGATAGAAGGTAAATAGTAGCATAAATACCGGTAACTGGAAATGAGGGAAAAGTGTAAATACGTAAATAGTTTGTGTTTCAATGCCAATATTTTTCTACTGAAAGCCAAGACTTGAGAGAATGATATGCAGATGAGAAAAGACTTGGTCACTGTTGATCTGTGCGTTATTTCTACAAAGTAATGTTAGTAATAAATTCTGTTTTCTGGTTCTGGTTGGCCTTTTATGGTGCTATATCCTATATATACTATATGATACATTAATTTTACATTATTTTAGCCTCATAATCTGACAACTGAGGCTATCCTGGAACATAATGTCTGGATGCTGACTGGGATTAAAATGGTTAATCTTCTACATGTATTTTTACATTTAAAAAACGTGGGTGGACTAATTGATAATAAAAATTAATGTATTTTTAAGAGTTAAACGACAAAAAAAAATGTAATTTTTATGTGGTAAATCCAATCATCACCACAGTCCTCCACCATACAAGAAACACATGCTTTTGTTTCCAGTAAATGCTCTTTGTTGTTGTCTACAGTGTGGCATTGAGCCAAGACAAGGGTACAGGAAGTGATGTCAGTCTATGTGCCAGTTAGGGACAAATCTGATATTCCCACAAAGCCATTTCCGAAGACAAACAAACAGAACCTTCCCCCTGAGTGTATACACATACATGCCTTGTTCCCAGTATTCCTGAAGCTTGTATGATTGTGTGTCCTCAGATGCAAAAGAAAGTAACTTTACATCTTCAGAATATGAAAACAATGAGGCAGAGGAAGACAATAAGGCAGCAGAGATATTTCTGAATAAACGTTGATCCAGTGATGCAAAGATAATGCAGCAAATACAAAAGTAGGCGCAGAGGGGCTTCAGTCTATTCTACCTAAAGCCAATTGTGCCAGTTCCCATATGAAGAATGGGATTAAATGAATTCGCTGCTCTTTCTTTTTTGCTGCAGGACACAATTCCCATGGATCATGAACCACGCAAGCCAGTTTAGGGGACGTAATATTCTACCCACTTGTGTTTTCCTAAGGGGCCTTGGACTTAAAAAATCACTAGCTCGGCAGTGTTGACATTAGCACAGCCCACTCACCCCCTGAACTCAGAGCCACTGCCACAGGAAGTGAGTAAAGCCTTTCATAAGGGTAGTGAAAGTTCACTTCACTGGCCTGCCTATGAAAAAGGATTTATCTCTGGACTGTAAAACTGGAGGCATAAGAGAAGGAAGCTGGAAGGGGATGAAGGGAGGAGGGCAGGGGTGAGCCCGCACTCCATAAGAGAAGTCATAAACTCCCCCATCAAAGTGTGAAATGTGAAGTCAGATACCCCACAAATCTGTATGTAACTCAATATCACCCAAACACTCTATTCGTTGAGCTGGCCACCATAATTTTGTCAGTTGGCATATAATTGAAAAAACAGCTTACAGACAGTATATTGTGTGGATTATGTCGACTGTCTGAGGAAGAAGAATGGAATCCAGACGAAGATTAATTCAGTTCGTGAGGATTTTGACAGGTGTTCACATCATAAATTACAACCCTGAGAACAGAACAACTTAAACAGCAAGGACATTTAATTAAACCAAAGTGCATAACAATACACAGGCCGACCAAAATAAAAGTCGCCCCCTGGATTTAACTAAATAGTAGCATAAATAACTGGAAATTAGGAAAAAGTGTAAATATGCCGATAGGTATGAGCCTCCTATTGTATAATTCCTGCATGGGCGATGATCTTTTAGCTGCATTAAGTTATTTTACCCCAACTGATGCAATGGGTAGCATTTCATTTCTTAAGCAACCATTTGAACAGACACATATGGTCATGGAAAAGATGTTGCGTCTGTTTCAGAAGGGTCAAAATATTGGCATCCAGCAAAGAAAACGTGTAAGGAGATGCAGAAGCTACAAAAACTGAGTTAAGAACTGTCCAACACAACATTAAAAACTGGAAGGGTAGTGTGGTACTTTCATTTTCCAGGAAGAAATGTGGTCAGGAAAAACCTGAATAGCAGTCCTCGGCAATCACTTAACATTTGGTGAAATCAAACCAAAGAAAGACAACAGTAGAGCTCAGGGCTATGTTTAATAGTGAAAGTAACAACATCTCCACAATGTGAAGGGAACTCAAATGTTAAGGACATAACAGCTGTGTGGCCATAAGAAAACCACTAATCAGTGAGGCTAACCGGAGAAATAGTATTTAGTTTGCTAGGGAGCAGAAAGATTGGAGTCTGAAGCAATGGAATAAGTCCAGACCCTGTTTAACCATGTTCCAGAGTGATGGGAGCATCGGACTAAGAAGAGAGGAGGATGAGGCGATGCAGCAATCGTGCCTTGTGCTTACTGTACAAGCCTGTGGGGGTAGTCTATGTCATGGTGTTGCAGTAGTTGCTCAGGTCTACGGTGAGCAAATTTATGTGTCCAAAGATTGAGGTCACCTGAATTTACAGGACCTAAATATACTGAATGAGCAGGTATTTTCATCTTCCCTGATGGCACGGCCATATTCCAAGATTACAACACCGGGATTCATCGGGCTCAGATTGTGAAAGGGGTTCAGGGAAAATAAGATATCATTTTCACACATGGATTGGCCACCACAGAGTCCAGACCTGAACCCCGTGGAGAATCTTTGAAATGTGCTTGAGACAGTGGTTGGATTCTCCCATCATTCATACAAGATCTTAGAGAAAATTGATGCAACTTTGGATTGAAATAAATCTTTGACAAAGCAGAAGCTTTTTGAAACAATACCACAGCGAATGCTGCCGTAATCAAAGATAAAGGCCGACCAGCAGAATATTTATGTGAGATCTTTTATAGACAACAAATGAAGGGAAAGGTGGAATAGTAAGAAATGAAGGAGAATGAGAAGTGTGAGAAAAGTGATGAGACTGGCGATGAGGATGCGGTGTAGATATGATAAAAGATAAGGGAATGGGGTATGTAGAGACATTAGGAAGTGGGAAGCGGAAGAAGATAAAAGGAACAGGAAAAAGATGAAATGGAGATGGAGATTATGAGAAAAATTCTTTGGTTGGCCGTTGATACAGTGCAAGAATGCACAGCTGTGACTGGAACAAAGTCACATCACTTCATTAAAATATATGCCCGAACACTGAAACCATTAGATATTGCAGTTTTGGCCATATTTGCAATATGTATATTGCACAGGTTATTATTGCGATGACAATAAATTTGTGATATATTGTGCAGCCCTAGTATAACTTGATGCTGCTGCACTTTTATTAACAGCTTACCAGGGGTCAGATCAGTACAAACTAATCCTCAATCTGAAACCTATCGGTTTTACTCCAAAGTAGGCATGACTGACACCAACACTTTTTCCCTTTCATACAATATCATTATTCTATGGCACTTTTTGTCAGTACTGATACTTTTTACCCATTAATCCATAAAATCTAAAGCCTTTTTTTTTTTTTTTTTTGGTCCACCCATTTGTTTTGTAATGAAAAACACATTCTGGAAGCCGCCCTGATGATTTGACGTACTGTACAGTCTTCATCGTCGTGCATAATAATCTACTCTGCCTGGACCAAAAGAAAAGTTGCCACCAAAAAAAAAGGTCATACACTCCAATGTTTCATTGGACTGTCTTTAGCTTTGATTACAGCAGCATTCACTGTGGCATTGTTTCGATAAGCTTCTTGCAATGTCAAAGATTTATTTCTATCCAGTGGTGCATTAATTTTTCATCCAAGATCTTGCATTGATGGTGGTAGAGTCTGACCACAGCCTTCTCCAGCACATCCCAAAGATTCTCAATGGGGTTCAGGTCTGGACTCTGTGGTGGCCAATCCATGTGTGAAATGATTTCTCACGCTCCCCTGAACCAGTCTTTCACAATTTGAGCCCGAATGAATCCTGGCATTTTCATCTTGGACTATTCCCGTGCCATTGTTGTTTTTAGCTTATTTTATTAGCTTAATTAACTGGATCAAACTTCTTAATCGCTTGTTTTGTTGCAGTGTTTGTCTTTTTTTTTTTTTTTTTTTTTTTAAATCAAAGCAGGTCTCTCTTGCAAATGAGATCTTGGATCTCAATGAGACAACCTGCATTAATAAAGGTGGTATAAATAAATAAATAAGTAAATCAGGGAAGAAAAATCCATTGATGAAATAACCTGGTCATTCAGTATACTCACTGTTGCTGAACCTACAGTAGACCTGAGCAGAAACCTCAGATCATAACACTGCCCCCACAGGCTTGTACAGCAGGCACTAGGCATGATGTTCCATCACTTCATCTGCCTCTCTTCTTACCCTGATGCTCCATCACTCTGTAACAGGGTAAATCTGGACTCAGACCACATGACCTTCTTCCATTGCTCCAGAGTCCAATCTTTATGCTCCCTAGCAAATTGAAGCCTTTTCTTCTGGTTAGCCTCACTGATAGTGGTTTTCTTAAGGCTACGCAGCTGTTAAGTCCCAATCCATTGAGTTCCCTTTGCATTGTGCACGTGGAAATGCTCTTACATTCACTATTGAACATAGCCCTGAGTTCTACTGTTGTTTTCTTCTATTTGATCTCACCAAACGCATAAGTGACTGCCGATCATGATCATTCAGGATTTTTTTCCGGCTACATTTCTTCCTGGAAGACGATGGCTCCCCACTATCTTACCAGTTTTTAATAACCTGTTGGACAGTTCTTACCCCAATTTTAGTAGTTTCTGCAGTGTCCTTAGACGTTTCTCTTTTCCCCTGACCACAGGATGTGTCTTGCGACATGGTTGTTTAGGAAATGAGAGGCAACTCATTGCACCAGTTGGGGTTAAATAACTTGTTGCCAACTGAAAAATAATCGCCCATGCAGTAGTTATCCAATAGGAGGCTTGTACCTGTTTGTGTAGTTTAATCCAGGTGGCGACTTTTTGGGGGGCCAGGCAAAAAAGTAAATATCTAAGTTGCAACCTGCGCGGTATTGTGATATTGCAAAGTATACATTTTCTCGAATAACTTGGTTCTGGTATTGCTAATGGAAGTAAGTTTGCTTGTCCAGGACTGAACTAAAACAGTATCTACAGTATTAACCTTATTCAGTGGTAGTTGATTTAGTCACACATAATGAAGAGAAAGAGGTGATGGTGACTCTAGTTATTATTTATTAGCCCTGACAAATTTAATGGGCACCTGTTGGGAAAAACATGGACAGTTCGGACCAATTACAAGCAACATTATGCAGCCACAGATGAGAGGAGAACACACAGAAATCTGTGCATTCCTCCCCTCTTCCAAATACAGACATAAATCTGAGGGCTTTGAAGAACGGGATGACAAGGCCAATTCCCAAAGGAACACAGGAGCCACTGTGTAAAGTGAGACAGCTGGGAGAGAACAAGCATGTGTGCTTATGACTAAAGACTTTGCTGGCTGTGCTACCTTTGAATGTCTTTACTGATGGGTGCTGACATGTGCTGTCTGGACCCATAATATCAAGACCAAAAACGTTGTCGGCACAGTCACGAAACAAGAAGTGGCTTAAAGGAGCAGCGAATGGATAAAACCTGCCGAGAACTACAAGCTGATACAGGATCAGTTAACCACACCAGTAAAACATGGAGCAGTGGAGACCTCAGTAGAAACGTAACACTTCAAACACACTTAAGAGAAATAAATATTCATTATATCTGTTTTGGAGCACTCAGACAAAGTACAAGACGTGGATGGTAACAAGTGATATTTACAGTACATTTCACCATTAGGTCTTTTCTAAAATAAATAAATAAATAAATAATGGATAAATTCCCTGTGCTGTGACATTAAAAAAACATTACCATTCAATCTTGACAGTCATTAAATTAATTTTCTTGGACACATCTCATTTACATAAAATCCCCAACCACAACACATCTATATTCATAAAAAAAACTACATTAACAGGGAGGAGATCGTAATATTCCAAAACAAAATTCATTGAAATCATTCAGAGGCATATAATCCTGGAACAACTCACCAGTAATCAGCAGGGAAAGCAATAATTATTCATCCTTGGAAGAGTCTTCAATAATGGTGAAAAGCACACCACACAACCACAACAACCACTGGTGGGAACTACACCAAAGGTTGTTTCCCATTTTGCGTGTTCATTATTAGACATCACTACTCTTGAGCTGTTACCATTACAAATACATACATATATACACACACAAATATATACATATATATTTTATTTTTTTTTAATTTACTTATTTATTTTAAATAGATGCAGTTTAATTAAGTAACCATGATGTAATTGTATATTATGTACTATGTTATTATCCGTTCCTGTTTTTTGAGTCTACCTACATGCCGAAGGACCAAAGATGGAGATCAGACATGAAAGTGTCCATTGCCTCATTCTTATTCTTCAATAAATTGAAAAGTAATCCTGCATTTTCTGGGTGTGCTAAGCAAACTGAAATTTCAACAACAAAAACTCTGAGTCAACATGTTGCAGTAACTTTTACCTAAATTCCTTTTTTTTCTATGGTAAGGCAGGTGCTGGTCTTGTTAGGTTACAGAACCCCAGACTCACTAAAGTCTTAAATTTCAATCTTTTTGGTTTTTGGAAACATTTCATGAAATGCTGCATGAGCTAATCAGACCATAATACACTTTCTTTGGAGGAATAAATTAGCGGTAGCTACCAATGTTCAAAAACTGAACAGTCAGGATGGTTTTGGTAATCGACTTGCATGTCAGAGGCTTGAAAACATTATATGCTTTAGCTGCTTTATTTAATGTGACATTGTAAGCATATATAATAAACATAAGTTTCAACACTAGTTTGTCAGTGCAGCCTCTAATTAAACAATTAATGAACATAAATTATTGTTTAATCAAGTTAACTTTAAGAAATGTAACTGAATGGTTTACTATGTGTTTTATTGCACACTTCCCACCTTTGAAAAAAGAAAAACTCAGATTCCCTCTCTGGCTCTCAGCAAGTTACATCGACAACTTTGAAATTATTCATGATGTGAAAAAAATTAGATTTTGGAATTGTATTTGGTAAATAAGTTATTTTCTAATGTGCTTATCTTAGTTTTTACAAATACCAGAATTTGCACATTATTCTATTTTTTGTCTGTCATTTGAAAAAAAAAATCAAACTATAACCAAACTTACTATTACTTGAATAGTCTTTTCACCAAATATATTTTTAATCTTACTTGAGTAATTTTTAGGATGACTAATTTTCACTTCTTCTTGAGTAATCTTATTTTGAAATAACCCGAGTACAACTTTTGGCTAGTGTCCCCACCTCTGACGGTAAAAATTAAAGGAACCACAGCAGTGTCATATGGATTTATGTGTGAATGGCGAGATACTGTAGCAGAGGACAAGGTAACCCAGTACAGACTGGGGCAGAAAGCATCATATACTGGACAATGGAGAAAAGATTTAAGCTGCTTCTCTGAGAACATCTCTCTCAGCAGTCGTGGATACCTGAGGAAAAAGACAGCTTTGTCCTTTGGTAGCAGCTTGACAGGGGTTCAACAGGAGTCTCTTAGTCTTAACTTTAAGATTTAGGCCCAGTCGGGGCCGCAGGGGAGGTGTACCCGGGGGTAATTTGTCTTATCCTGTCCCATATCAGCCCTGTTTCATTTGTCCTGGATTATCTGGCCAGCAAGAACTCAATAATATCCGACCACTGGATGTAATGAAGAGTCAATCTAGGAGATGGGCTTTGGACTTACTTAAGCTGAAGTTTGTTCGGTTTTTTTAGCTGAAGTCTCATTATTAGTCAGAAAAATCACCATTACACAATATCTCAAGCTTTAAAATATGCCAAGGCATTAATCTTTTTGCCAAAAAAAGGTTTTTGTTCTTATGAAATTTTACAAAAACATCACCACTGAGATTTGCAAACCAGAATCAGCAGGGTGCCATCAACGGAAAGTAAAGCTTGAAACAATGCCTGGCCTTTGTGCTCATCAGCAAGCCCAGTATGAAGGAGCCAGAGAGGTGAGGAAGGGCCAAGGCATACAGCGTTTTCACACACTGAAGGAGGCCACATTCCTCCGGGCTTCCTCAGCTTTATGATGGGAGTGGAAAGAAGAAGAATGACTTGTCAAATGTCACGCTGCTTCATGTATTAACATGTACAAAGGAGCTGGGAGGACCTCTTTAACCGGACAGCTGACAAGCGGAAAGTGTGATGAATAACAGGGTGGTCAGAACAGAATCCAGACAATAAATAAACAAAGAAGACTTTAATTATACATGTATGTTAAATATAGAATTAGTACACAAAGTAAAGAAAACTTAAAGTCAGGTCAAAGGACAGGGATGGTCTCTCTTCCAGCAAGCTTAACCCATAAAACTCCAGGGCATTTTTGACTATTTTTGGTCCGCCCGTTTTGTTTTGGTTTGTTTTACTTTTTATAAACACATAAAACTTCATGTGGAAGCTGAACCATTTTAATCCCAGTCAACATCCAGACATCATGTTCCAGGAAGCTTCAGCTGTCAGATTATGAGGCTAAAATGAATGTATCAATAGATATAGCACCATAAAGGCCAACCAGAACCAGAAAACAGAATTTACTACAAACAGTACTTTGTAGAAATAACACACAAGTCAACAGTGACCAAGAATTTTCTCATCTGCATGTCATTCTCTCAAGTCTTGGCTTTCAGGAGAAAAATATTGGCATAGAAACAATCACACAACAGAAACTATTCACATATTTACACATTTCCTCATTTCCAGTTATTTATGCCACTATTTACCTACTTTCTCACAAAACCAACTCAGCTGCATAAGAAACATCTTCTTGGCTTCATTCCAGCCATAGAGGACATTTATTTTTCTTCTTTTCAGACACACACAGAACTTTCTGCTTACTTGTTGATCTTTGGCTGCTCCTTATTGGACATTACCATCAATTTTAGCTTTCTCATTGTTGGAAACTTTGACAGGAAGTGGCTTCATCATCATTTCCAGGTCAAAATAGAGGTTTCTCAGCAACATAGGCTGTGTCCAAATTTGAGGGCTATGTCCTTCCAAGGACGCGTCCTACCCGGTCTACGTAGGCCGGGTCCTCCTAAAACCGCATAAGGGCAGACGTGACATGCTGTTAAATTCCGACGCTCTAGTCTCATCAGCATATCTCTCGCTGCCTAGCAACCGTGACGGCGCAAAACCAAAGAAAGATGGAGCTCCAAACTATCAGCCTTACTATTGTTCTGCTCATTTTAGAGAAATACAGGTATATTTATTTTGTATAATTAACAAGATTTCGACAATCGCAGCTAACTTAGCTAACTTTAGCTAATTTCATGGACAAAAGCAAATGAAAGACTAATGTTAACTTGTACACAATAAGTATGTAACAATAACAAATAAAAACAACAAATCGGGATATAATTCCCCAACAATTAGGATTACCGTTTCAGATTTTAATTTCTGTAAAACCGTGATCATCGCACTTTGACAAACTCGCAGTGATGTTGCTCATTGCCAGGAAAAGCAGCTGCAGTCCGTCAGATGCCGTTTACAATGTTTGGCCTCTGGAAACATGACAGAAGGCACAGAAAGCACCGTATGGGAGCTCTGGAAATTTTTCCCTTCTAAAAGGACAAATGAACTCTGGATGTATTTTGAGTTTTTTTAAGGATGCTGGAAGGAAACTTTGTTTCATTCATTATTGTATAATTTGAATGTTTCTGCCACATTGATGTGTTTAATATGGTAGTGTTGCTTTTACATGCACATTTAATTTATACTTGAGATACACAAAACAGTAAAAGTGTTCTTTCTGGACCAGTTCTTCTGAAATCTGTAAGAATAGATCAAGTCTTGGGCTCTGAATGTGAAGAAAAGTATTCTTGGTTCTCTTCTATAATTTGCATAAAGCAATGAACCCTCTTATGGTCATAAGATGCATCTTTAATGCACATTTATATGTTTGATGTTTACATGTTATTTAATGTTTCTGCCAACAGAAAGACCTAACTTGGTTAAATGATTTTAGTGTTTATAAGTTCTTTATGAACATTTTGAGCAGATATCACAAATACTGCGATAATATCAATAACCGTGATCATTTTGGTCACAATAACCGTTAAATGAAATTTTCATATTGTTATATGCCTATTACACAATAATAAATAATAATAAATAAAATGAAAATGTCTCTTAAATTTAGACACCTCTGCTGTAGAATGTCCTGTTTGGCCAGCAATGTATTTTGGGATAGGATTAGCCTCAAGGATACATCGGACCATCCTTAAAATCTGGGGAAAGAAAGGCCACATTTGTAGGCTGAATTTGAAGGAGCCTTTGAATCTGTACAACCTTGGTCGCATCGCTGTGACGTGAGCAGTCTTCAGATCTGGCCTTGGAAGGACGAAACCCCCAAATGTAGACACAGCCATTGCAGTGATAGTGATCGTTTTATGATGAAAATGGGATAAAAAAATGGTGTTATCATGGACCATTGTGGATTTAGCAGAGTCACTGAGTAAACTACATTTTGTGGCTGAATTTTAAACCTCCCAGATGGGATATAAATACCTGGAAAACTTCTGTAGATCACCTACGGGTAAACTATCCATCACAGTTTACTCCACAGGTTATACACTGATGAAATAAGTGATAGCGCTCAAGGGTGATGGGGATCTGGTGGACAGGGCCGCCCCTCCCTAAACGTATAGCATGCGCTGTGCGTAGGGCCTCATCTTCCAACGAGGGCCACATTTCGTGCCAGAGGACGCATGTGCACGTGGTACCGCATATGCTTAATGGATGCGCCTATGCGCTATACCGTGAGGAGAGAAAAGAGACCGCCTGCAATCTGACCGTGCAATGATTGTCAGTTTGACATCTGACCAATCAGATGGTGGGAGCG
>JALJCO010005659.1:0-38740 GCA_023101725.1 Atherinomorus stipes
CAGAGACATACAGGACGGCGGGGACATGGTGGACAGTAAGATGTGACGTCTGGACCCACAGGTGTGGGCCTTTGCGTGTTCCTGCTCTATCATGTTCCCCGCCTGCAGTGGGACGGCAGGTATCGGATCTCCTGCAGCACCCGAACACATCTCAGTGACACTGCGGGGCGATGATGTCATGGTGATGTCATGTCATGTGATCAGGTTCTTTTACTGTGCCGACAAAAAACCGAAACTGAGTGATAAAGAGAAATGTGCCGGGAAAATAAAAAGGAGGACACGCTGCAGGACTCACACCTGACACGCACATTCCAGGTAGATTAGGCCGTAATCCGACCCGGTTCCCTCTGGACCGGCAGGGACACGGTCGGATCGGACCCGACTGATCAGCAGATGCAACCAGAAAGGAAAACAAAGCGCAGCCCTGTGAGTGCCGTTAGTTAAACTTAATCACACGGTTTCCATGACAACCTTTAACAAACATGACAGCGGTGAAGGAATGTTCTTCCCCGGGAGACGTGATGATGGATGGAAGACGGCTGAATCCAGGCCTGTCCTGTCCAATTTCCAACAAGGACGTCCATCTGAGCGAGTATACAACGATGCTAGCCTCCGCCTGAAGAATGTAGACAGTTATCTGAATAAAGGATCCGTTTAAGCAACGCAAATGTCCCCATAAATGGCGTAAAGATCTGTATAAATGATGTAAAGATCTGTATAAATGACGTTAACATCCGTATAAATGACGTAAACATCTGTATAAATGACGTAAAGATCTGTATAAATGACGTAAAGATCTGTATAAATGACGTTAACATCAGTATAAATAGCGTAAACATCTGTATAAATGGCGTAAAGAGCTGTATAAATAACGTAAACATCTGTATAAATGACGTAAAGATCTGTATAAATGACGTAAAGAGCTGTATAAATAACGTAAACATCCATTTAAAAGGGCGTAAATATCGTATAAATAAAGTTAACATTCATATAAATGACGTAAAGATCCGTATAAACGACGCAAACATCCGTATAAATAGCGTAAAGATCCGTATAAACGCGCAAACATCCGTATAAATTACGTAAAGATCCGTATAAATGGCGTAAACATCCATTTAAGCAGCGCCAAACATCCGTATAAATGGCGTAAACATCCATTTAAGCGGCGCAAACATCCGTAAAATGGCGTAAACATCCATTTAAACGGCGCTAAACATCCGTATAAATGACAAACATCCATTTAAATGACACAAACATCCGTAAAATGACGTAAACATTTGTATAAACGACACAAACATCCGTAAAATGACGTAAACATTTGTATAAATGACGTAAACATCCATTTAAACGACACAAACATCCGTAAAATAGCGTAAACATTTGTATAAATGGCGTAAACATCCATTTAAATGACACAAACATCCGTAAAATGGCGTAAACATTTGTATAAGCGACACAAACATCCGTAAAATGACGTAAACATTTGTATAAATGGCGTAAACATCCATTTAAACGACACAAACATCCGTAAAATGGCGTAAACATTTGTATAAATGACGTAAACATCCATTTAAACGACACAAACATCCGTAAAATGACGTAAACATTTGTATAAATGACGTAAACATCCATTTAAACGACACAAACATCCGTAAAATGACGTAAACATTTGTATAAATGACGTAAACATCCATTTAAGCGACACAAACATCCGTAAAATGGCGTAAACATTTGTATAAATGACGTAAAGATCCATTTAAACGACGCGAACATTTGTACAAATGACGTTAGGTTTGCTTGACAGAAGCGTCCCACCAACAGAGATCAGACATGTCCTCGTGTGGACGCGTTCTGTAAACACCATATCTGAGATAAGACGAGGACAAGGACGTTACCATGGCGACGCTGGTGGGAAGTTTACACAGAATGTGTGTGTGTGTGTGTGTGTGTGTGTGTGTGTGTGTGTGTGTGCTCGTGCTCTAACTTGTTCTCTAATGAACCTGATTATCTGGCGCTTCTCATCCCTCCTTTCTTTCCTCTCATCCTTCCTTCTCTTCCCTCCTCCTTTTCTTTCCTCTCCATTCTTCCTTCTCTTCCCTCCTTCTTTTCTTTTTCCCTCTCTATCCTTCCTTCTCTTCCCTCCTTCTATTTCTTTCCTCTCATCCTCTCCTTCTCATCCCTGCTCTCTTTTCTTTCCTCTCATTCCTCCTTCTCATCCTTCCTCTCTCATCTTTCCTCTCATTCCTCCCTTCTCATCCCTCCTTCTTTTCTTTCCTCTCATCCTTCCTTCTCATCTTTCCTCTCATTCCTCCTTCTCATCCTTCCTTCTCATCTTTCCTCTCATTCCCTCCTTCTCATCCCTCCTTCTTTTCTTTCCTCTCATCCTTCCTTCTCTTCCTCCTTCTTTTCTTTCCTCTCATCCTTCCTTCTCTTCCCTCCTTCTTTTCTTTCCTCTCATCCTTCCTTCTCATCCCTGCTTCTTTTCTTTCCTCTTCATTCCTCCTTCTCATCCTTCCTTCTCATCTTTCCTTCTCATTCCTCCTTCTCTTCTTTCCTTCTTCTTTTCTTTCCTCCCTTTCATCCTTCCTTTCTCTTCCCTCCTTCTTTTCTTTCCTCTCATCCTTCCTTCTCCTTCCCTGCTTCTTTTCTTTCCTCTCATTCTCTATCCCTTCTCATCCTTCCTTCTCATTTTTCTTCTCTCATTCCTCTCCTTCTCTTTCCTCCTTCTCTCTTCTTTCCTCTTTCATCTCTTCCTTCTCTTCCCTCTCTCTCTTTTCTTCTCTCTTCCTTCCTTCTCATCCTTCACTTCTCATCTCTCCTTCCTTTCTTTCCTCTCATTCCTTCCTTCTTTTCTTTCCTCATTCCTTCCTTCTCTTCTCCTCTTCTTTTCTTTCCTCTCTTCCTTCCTTCTCATCCTTCCTTCTCATACCTCCTTCCTTTCTTTCCTCTCATCCTTTCTTCTTTTTTTTCCTCCATTCTCTCCTTCTCATTCCTCCTTCTTTTCTTTCCTCTCATCCTTCCTTCTCATTTTTCTCTCATCCCTCCTTCCTTTCTTTCTCTCATTCCCTCTTTCTCATTCCTCCTTCTTTTCTTTCTCTCATCCTTCCTTCTCATCCCCCTTCTTTTCTCTTCCTCTCTTTCCTCCTTCTCATCCCTCCTTCTTTCTTTCCTTTCTCATCCTTCCTTCTTTTCTTTCCTCTCTTCCTTCCTTCTCTTCCCTCCTTCTTTTCTTTCCTCTCATTCCTCCTTATCATCCCTCCTTCTTTTCTTTCCTCTCATCCTTCCTTCTTTTCTTTCCTCTCATTCCTCCTTCTCATCCTTCCTTCTCATCTTTCCTCTCATTCCTCCTTCTCATCCCTCCTTCTTTTCTTTCCTCTCATCCTTCCTTCTTTTCTTTCCTCATTCCTCCTTCTTTCTCATCCCTCCTTCTTTTCTTTCCTCTCATTCCTCCTTCTAATCCTTCCTTCTCTTCTTTCCTCTCATTCCTACTTCTCATTCCTTCTTCTCTTCCTTCCTCATCATCTTTCCTCTCATTCCTACTTCTCAATCCTTCCTTCTCTTCCTTCTCATCATCTTTCCTCTCATTCCTACTTCTCATCCTTCCTTCTCTTCCTTCCTCATCATCTTTCCTCTCATTCCTACTTCTCATCCTTCCTTCTCTTCCTTCCTCATCATCTTTCCTCTCATTCCTACTTCTCATCCTTCCTTCTCTTCCTTCCTCATCATCTTTCCTCTCATTCCTACTTCTCATCCTTCCTTTCTCTTCCTCTCCTCTATCATCTTTCCTCTCATTCACTACTTCTCATCCTTCACTTCTCTTCTCTTCCTCATCAATCTTTCCTCTCATTCCTACTTCTCATCCTTCCTTCTCTTCCTTCCTCATCATCTTTCCTCTCATTCCTACTTCTCATCCTTCCTTCTCTTCCTTCCTCATCATCTTTCCTCTCATTCCTACTGCTTCTCATCCTTCCTTCTCTTCCTTCCTCATCATCTTTTTCCTCTCATTCCTACTTCTCATCCTTCCTTCTCTTCCTTCCTCTATCATCTTTCCCTCTCATTCCTACTTCTCATCCTTCCTTCTCTTCCTTCCTCATCATCTTTCCTCTCATTCCTACCTTCTCATCCTTCCTTCTCTTCCTTCCTTTTCCATCATCTTTCCTCTCATTCCTACTTCTCATCCTTCCTTCTCTTCCTTCCTCATCATCTTTCCTCTCATTCCTACTTCTCATCCCTCCTTCTCATCCCTCCTCATCATCTTTCCTCTCATTCCTACTTCTCATCCTTCCTTCTCTTCCTTCCTCATCATCTTTCCTCTCATTCCTACTTCTCATCCTTCCTTCTCTTCCTTCCTCTCATCTTTCCTCTCATTCCTACTTCTCATCCTTCCTTCTCTTCCTTCCTCATCATCTTTCCTCTCATTCCTACTTCTCATCCTTCCTTCTCTTCCTTCCTCATCATCTTTCCTCTCATTCCTACTTCTCATCCTTCCTTCTCTTCCTTCCCTCATCATCTTTCCTCTCATTCCTCCTTCTCATCCTTCCTTCTCTTCCTTCCTTCTCTCTCTTCCTCTTTCCTCTCATTCCTACTTCTCTTCCTTCCTTCTCTTCTCTTCCTCATCATCTTTCCTCTCATTCCTACTTCTCATCCTTCCTTCTCTTCCTTCCTCATCATCTTTCCTCTCATTCCTACTTCTCATCCTTCCTTCTCTTCCTTCCTCTCATCTTTCCTCTCATTCCTACTTCTCATCCTTCCTCTTATCCCTCCTTCTCATTTTTCTCCCATCTCCTCCTTTTCTTCTTCCTTCCTTCTCATTCCTCCTCTTTCTTTCCTCTCATTCCTCCTTCTAATCCTTCCTTCTCATCCCTTCCTTCTCTTCTTTCCTCTCATTCCTCCTTCTCATCCTCTCCTTCTCTTCATTCCCTCTCATCCCTCCTTCTTTTCCTTCCTTCTCATTCCTTCCTTCTCTTCATTCCTCTCATTCCTCCTTCTCTTCCTTCCTTCTCTTCTTTCCTCTCATTCCTCCTTCTCTTCATTCCTCTCATTCCTCCTTCTCTTCCTTCCTTCTCTTCTTTCCTCTCATTTCTCCTTCTCATCCTTCCTTCTCTTCTTTCCTCTCATTCCTCCTTCTCATCCCTCCTTCTCTTCATTCCCTCCCATCCCTCCTTCTCATTCCCTCCTTCTCTTCTTTCCTCTCATTCCTCCTTCTCTCATCCTTCCTTCTCATCCCTCCTTCTTTTCATTTCTCTCATTCCTCCTTCTCTTCTTTCCTCCCATCACCCGTGAACAGCTACAACTTAACATCCATCTTTCAAGCGGAAGGCGGGAGGGTGTGGTGGTGGTGACGGTTGTCACGGTGATGAATTGCTCATTCAGACTGAACCAGGTGATGTTCAGGAAAACAGGAAGTCTTGGTTCTGCTTGTGTCTGTGGGGGGGGAAAGGACTTTGAATCATCAGGGGTCATTTTATTAGGCCCCACTCTTGTTGCTGGTTCTTTGTTTTTTTTCATTATCATCTTTTTCTTTCTTGGCGGTGATGAAACAACAAGGTTCTTGAAATATGCCAACCCGCAGAAACCAGTCTGAGATGATGTCATCTTTATGACATCATCACGCAAGAAACCAGTCTGAGATGATGTTATCTTTATGACATCATCACGCAGAAACCAGTCTGAGATGATGTCATCTTTATGACATCATCACCCAGAAAACCAGTCTGAGATGATGTCATCTTTATGACATCATCACGCAGAAACCAGTCTGAGATGATGTCATCTTTATGACATCATCACGCAGAAACCAGTCTGAGATGATGTCATCTTTATGACATCATCACGCAGAAACCAGTCTGTGATGATGTCATCACGCAGAAACCAGTCTGAGATGATGTCATCTTTATGACATCATCACGCAGAAACCAGTCTGAGATGATGTCATCTTTATGACATCATCACGCAGAAACCAGTCTGAGATGATGTCATCTTTATGACATCATCACGCAGAAACCAGTCTGAGATGATGTCATCTTTATGACATCATCACGCAGAAACCAGTCTGAGATAGGGATGTATACCGAGTACCGGTATCGTTTGGTACGAGTTCTAATCTTAACGATACCAGGGTACCGTTAAGATTCTGGACTAACGATACTCTTATTGATACTTTTTGTACATCTACCTAACCATCGAGTTATCATTACGCAGTTAAATAATCACAATGATGGACTAAGACAGACACAATTCCCTTATTCTCCCAGCTGTCCTTCACCCACTTTTATGTCCAGGCTTCTTTAACATCATCTGAACAAATATTCTCCACCACTGGATCTTTTAACATCTTGTAATGTCTTTATTATTTACTCTAAATTATGTTATAGTATCAATAAGAGAATCGATGAATACCGGTATCAATAAGGAGTATCGATATTGGTATCGGTATCTATAAAGTCGTAACGATATACATCCCTAGTCTGAGATGATGTCATCTCAGATGATGACGATGATGTGTACCAGCAACCATGCCACGTTCAAAGTCACGTAAATCACCGTTCTGATGCTGGTTTTGAACTGCAGCAGATCGTCTTCACCATGTCTGCATGCATCGAGTTGCTGCCATGTGATTGGCTGATTAGAAATTTGCGTTAACGAGCAGTTGGACAGGTGTACCTAATGACAGTGTGCCGGTGTGTGTATATCTATTACAACCATAGATATCTACATATACCTATGATTACAACTGCCATCTCTGGTTGGAGTTCCTCAGGGTTCTGTTGTTAGCCCACTGATGAAGATGATGATGGCGAAGATAGTTTTGTTAATGGTCATGATGATGATGGTCTGAGAGGGACTAAGATGAAGGTTCCCTATGATCTGGAAGTCTGCTTGTAATGGGGGGGGGGTTATATATAATAAAATGTCATGACTGAGACGAATTACTTCAATTCTCCGGTATCAACCAGGACTCATGTATCGGCAGAACTGTCTGGTATCGGCAGGACTCACCTTCCTCCGCGCGGCCCCCCACCACCACCAGCAGCAGCAGCAGCAGCAGCCTCAGCCCGCAGACAGCGCCCCGTTCCCGGCCCGCCGCGGCCCTCCGGCCCCCCCGGCCCCTCCGGCCCTCCATGCTGCTATCGATCCGCGGTCAGCGGGGCTCGCTCTCCGCCGGCCGCACGCGCCTCATCGGCTGTGATGCGGTCGAAGCTGCGCGCGGGACGCCCTTCACGCGCAGGAGAAACTTTCCAAGATGGAGGCGGGGAACCCGGAGACACCAACTCCTTCAGCTGCTCCTCTACCTCCTCCGCGGGACTCCCTCTCATCCCTCCATCCGCCTCCTCTCCGCGCGGAGCAGCGGGGTGCGCCTGCGTCCGAGGCCGGGACAGGAGCTCCCAGCGGCGGCCTGGTGGAGGCGGAGGGGTCGGGAGAGCTGCTGGAGGGCTGAGGATGAGGAGGGAGCCCGGACAGACACGGGAGAACCAGGGCGGTCGGGCCAGTAGAGCTCCCAGTAAAGATCCCAGTAAAGATCCCAGTATAGATCCCAGTATAGACCCCTGTAGGATTCCCAGTAAGACTCCAGTAAGACTCCAGTGCTCCCAGACCTCCCAGCGTGTCTCCGCTCCGCTGAAGCATCCAGACAAAAGTTGGGACAAAAGCTGAAAGTTTTCCGTCTCTTCCTCTGGGACAGGCCACGCCCCCTGGAGCTCAGACCACGCCCATACCAAGCCCTGATTGGCTGAGGGGCATGCCGGTCTGGTGGGGGCGGAGCTTGTCTGGGGTGAGTGACAGTGAAGGAATGTGGAGGGAAAAAAACCGTCTGCGCATGCGCGACTGAAACAAACAAACGGAGACATGTTGAAAGAAGAACGAGCCTCAAGGTCCAGGTCTCTTCTAGTCTGGTCCAGGTGTCCTTTAGTCTGGTCAAGGTCCCCAGTCTGGTCCAGGTCTCCGGTCTGGTTCAGGTCTCCAGACTGGTCCAGGTCTCCAGACTGGTCCAGGTCTCTTCTAGTCTGGTCCAGGTCTCTTCTAGTCTGGTCCAGGTGTCCTAGTCTGATCCAGGTCTCCAGTCTGGTCCAGGTCTCCGGTCTGGTTCAGGTCTCCAGACTGGTCAAGGTCTCCGGTCTGGTTCAGGTCTCCAGACTGGTCCAGGTCTCCAGACTGGTCAAGGTCCCCAGTCTGGTTCAGGTCTCCAGACTGGTTCAGGTCTCCAGACTGGTTCAGGTCTCCAGACTGGTCCAGGTCTCCAGTCTGGTCCAGGTCTCCAGACTGGTTCAGGTCTCCAGACTGGTCCAGGTCTCCAGACTGGTCCAGGTCTCCGGACTGGTCAGGTCTTTTCTAGTCTGGTCCAGATCTCCTTTAGTCTGGTCCAGGTCTCCAGTCTGGTCTAGGTCTCCGGACTGGTCCAGGTCTTTTCTAGTCTGGTCCAGATCTCCTTTAGTCTGGTCCAGGTCTCCAGTCTGGTCTAGGTCTCCGGACTGGTCCAGGTCTTTTCTAGTCTGGTCCAGATCTCCTTTAGTCTGGTCAAGGTCTCCAGTCTGGTCTAGGTCTCCGGTCTGGTTCAGGTCTCCAGACTGGTCCAGGTCCTTCTAGTCTGGTCCAGGTGTCCTTTAGTCTGGTCCAGGTCTCCAGACTGGTCAGGTCTTTTCTAGTCTGGTCCAGGTCTCCAGTCTGGTCCAGGTCTCCTCAAGTCTGGTCCAGATGATACTTCTGCTCCAAGTTAGTTCCTGGATAAAATCCCTGTTGATGAAAGTACTGGGTACTTCTGCTCTAACTTAGTTCCTGGATAAAATCCCTGTTGATGAAAATACCGGGTACTTCTGCTCTAATTTAGTTCCTGGATAAAGTCCCTGTTGATAAAAGTACCGGGTACTTCTGCTCTAATTTAGTTCCTGGATAAAGTCCCTGTTGATGAAAGTACTGGGTACTTCTGCTCTAACTTAGTTCCTGGATAAAGTCCCTGTTGATGAAAGTACCGGGTACTTCTGCTCTAATTTAGTTCCTGGATAAAATCCTTGCTGATGAAAGTACTGGGTACTTCTGATCTAATTTAGTTCCTGGATAAAGTCCCTGTTGATGAAAGTACCGGGTACTTTTGGTCTAATTTAGTTCCTGGATAAAATCCTTGCTGATGAAAGTACCGGGTACTTCTGCTCTAATTTAGTTCCTGGATAAAGTCCCTGTTGATGAAAGTACCGGGTACTTCTGGTCTAATTTAGTTCCTGGATAAAATCCTTGCTGATGAAAGTACTGGGTACTTCTGATCTAATTTAGTTCCTGGATAAAGTCCCTGTTGATGAAAGTACTGGGTACTTCTGCTCTAACTTAGTTCCTGGATAAAGTCCCTGTTGATGAAAGTACCGGGTACTTCTGCTCTAATTTAGTTCCTGGATAAAGTCCCTGTTGATGAAAGTACTGGGTACTTCTGCTCTAACTTAGTTCCTGGATAAAATCCTTGTTGATGAAAGTACCGGGTACTTCTGATCTAATTTAGTTCCTGGATAAAGTCCCTGTTGATGAAAGTACTGGGTACTTCTACTCTTATTTAGTTCCTGGATAAAATCCTTGTTAATGAAAGTACCGGGTACTTCTGATCTAATTTAGTTCCTGGATAAAGTCCCTGTTGATGAAAGTACTGGGTACTTCTGCTCTTATTTAGTTCCTGGATAAAATCCTTGTTAATGAAAGTACTGGGTACTTCTGCTGTAATTTAGTTCCTGGATAAAATCCCTGTTCATGAAAGTACTGGGTACTTCTGCTGTAATTTAGTTCCTGCATAAAGTCCCTGTTCATGAAAGTACTAGGTACTTCTGCTCTAATTTAGTTCATGGATAAAATCCCTGTTCATGAAAGTACTGGGTACTCCTGCTCTAATTTAGTTCCTGGATAAAGTCCCTGTTCATGAAAGTACTAGGTACGTCTGCTGTAATTTAGTTCCTGGATAAAGTCCCTGTTCATGAAAGTACTGGGTGCTTCTGCTGTAATTTAGTTCCTGAATAAAGTCCCTGTTCATGAAAGTACTAGGTACTTCTGCTCTAATTTAGTTCATGGATAAAATCCCTGTTCATGAAAGTACTGGGTACTCCTGCTCTAATTTAGTTCCTGGATAAAGTCCCTGTTCATGAAAGTACTGGGTACTTCTGCTGTAATTTAGTTCCTGAATAAAGTCCCTGTTCATGAAAGTACTAGGTACTTCTGCTCTAATTTAGTTCATGGATAAAATCCCTGTTCATGAAAGTACTGGGTACTTCTGCTCCAAGTTAGTTCCTGGATAAAGTCCCTGTTCATGAAAGTACTAGGTACGTCTGCTGTAATTTAGTTCCTGGATAAAGTCCCTGTTCATGAAAGTACTAGGTTCTTCTGCTCTAATTTAGTTCATGGATAAAATCCTTGTTGATGAAAGTACCGGGTACTTCTGGTCTAATTTAGTTCCTGGATAAAGTCCCTGTTGATGAAAGTACCGGTGCTTCTGCTCTAATTTAGTTCATGGATAAAATCCTTGTTGATGAAAGTACCGGGTACTTCTGCTCTAATTTAGTTCCTGGATAAAGTCCCTGTTGATGAAAGTACTGGGTACTTCTGCTCTTATTTAGTTCCTGGATAAAATCCTTGTTGATGAAAGTACCGGGTACTTCTGCTCCAATTTAGTTCCTGGATAAGGTCCCTGTTGATGAAAGTACCGGTACTTCTGCTCCAATTTAGTTCCTGGACAAAGTCCCTGTTGATGAAAGTACTGGGTACTTCTGCTCTAATTTAGTTCATGGATAAAATCCTTGTTGATGAAAGTACCGGGTACTTCTGCTGTAATTTAGTTCCTGGATAAAGTCCCCTGTTCATGAAAGTACTAGGTACTTCTGCTCTAATTTAGTTCCTGGATAAAGTCCCTGTTCATGAAAGTACTGGGTACTTCTGCTGTAATTTAGTTCCTGAATAAAGTCCCTGTTCATGAAAGTACTAGGTACTTCTGCTCTAATTTAGTTCATGGATAAAATCCCTGTTCATGAAAGTACTAGGTACTTCTGCTCTAATTTAGTTCTGGATAAAATCCTTATTCATGAATGTACCGGGTACTTCTGCTCTAATTAAGTTCATGGATAAAATCCTTGTTGATGAAAGTACCGGGTACTTCTGGTCTAATTTAGTTCCTGAACAAAGTCCCTGTTGATGAAAGTACCGGGTACTTCTGCTCTAATTTAGTTCATGGATAAAATCCTTGTTGATGAAAGTACCGGGTACTTCTGCTCTAATTTAATTCCTGGATAAAGTCCCTGTTGATGAAAGAACTGGGTACTTCTGCTCTTATTTAGTTCCTGGATAAAATCCTTGTTAATGAAAGTACCGGGTACTTCTGCTCCAATTTAGTTCCTGGATAAGGTCCCTGTTGATATAAGTACTAGGTACTTCTGCTGTAATTTAGTTCCTGGATAAAGTCCCTGTTCATGAAAGTACTAGGTACTTCTGCTCTAATTTAGTTCCTGGATAAAGTCCCTGTTCATGAAAGTACTAGGTACTTCTGCTCTAATTTAGTTCCTGGATAAAGTCCCTGTTCATGAAAGTACGGGTACTTCTGCTCTTATTTAGTTCCTGGATGAAGTCCCTGTTCATGAAAGTACTAGGTACTTCTGCTCTAATTAAGTTCCTGGATAAAATCCTTGTTGATGAAAGTACTGGGTACTCCTGCTCTAATTTAGTTCCTGGATAAAGTCCCTGTTGATAAAAGTACTGGGTACTTCTGGTCTAATTTAGTCCCTGGATAAAATCCTTGCTGATGAAAGTACTGGGTACTTCTGGTCTAATTTAGTTCCCGGATAAAGTCCCTGTTGATGAAAGTACTGGGTACTTCTGGTCTAATTTAGTTCCCGGATAAAGTCCCTGTTGATGAAAGTACCGGGTACTTCTGGTCTAATTTAGTTCCTGGATAAAGTCCCTGTTGATGAAAGTACCAGGTACTTCTGGTCTAATTTATTTCTGGATAAAGCCCCTGTTCATGAAAGTACTAGGTACTTCTGGTCTAATTTAGTTCCTGGATAAAGTCCCTGTTCATGAAAGTACCAGGTACTTCTGCTCTAATTTAGTTCCTGGATAAAGTCCCTGTTGATAAAAGTAGCAGGTACTACTGGTCTAATTTAGTTCCTGGATAAAGTCCCTGTTGATAAAAGTACTGGGTACTTCCGCTCTAATTTAGTTCCTAGATAAAGTCACTGTTGATAAAAGTACTGGGTACTTCTGCTCTAAGTAAGTTCCTGGATAAAGTCCCTGTTCAAGAAAGTACCAGGTACTTCTGGTCTAATTTAGTTCCTGGATAAAGTCCCTGTTCATTAAAGTACTGGGTACTTCTGGTCTAATTTAGTTTCTAGATAAAGTCCCTGTTCAAGAAAGTACCAGGTACTTCTGCTCTAATTTAGTTCCTGGATAAAACCCCTGTTCATGAAAGTACCGGGTACTTCTGCTCCAATTTAGTTCCTGGATAAAGTCCCTGTTGATGAAAGTATCGGGTACTTCTGGTCTAGTTAAAAACTCATATAAATAAATAAATAAATAAACGCGCTTCTGCTTCCTGATAATCAGCTCATTCCTCTCAGGAAAAATGTAAAACCTTTTTGTCTTAAAAAGATATCCAGATAAACAGTAAACAACAACAACAACAACAGTCTGAATCACTGCTGGGGTGAGCGAGCTCCACTCGCAGCAGCTCTCTCTCTCTCTCTCTCTCTCTCTGGGCCTCATAAAAAGGTGAGAACGATGGAGAGACCTGATCTGAGACTCGGGTGAGATAAAGGGTCCCCTCCCCTCCTAGGACAATGGATGAGGGTCAGGTGTTCCCCTCCTCTTCCTCCTCCTCTTCCTCAGCGCTCGAGCCTTTGTTGGTGGAGGTGTGAGCGAGCTGATGGAGGTCAGGTGGAGATGAGGAGTGTGGGAACTGGACTGGAACAAAGAGGAAGAGTTCTGACGGGCAGGTGACAGCCCCCCACACACCCACACCCCCGCCCCCCACCACCCACGTGATGTCACTGAACAGTCATGTCAGACAGGTTTGTCTCATCTGGACCAGATCTGGTGAAACCAGGACCAAGATTTCAAACCAGGATCTGAAGAAATTCGCACATCTGAACCAGTTTCAGATCTGGATTCAGATCTGGATTCAAGTCTGGATTCACATCAGGATTCAAACCTGGATTCACATCAGGATTCAGACCTGGATTCAGATCTGGATTCAGATCTTGATTTACATCAGGATTCAGACCTGGATTCAGACCAGGACTCAGACCTGGATTCAGACCTGGATTCAGACCTGGATTCAGACCTGAATTCAGACTAGGATTCAGACCTGGATTCAGACCAGGATTCAGACCTGGATTCACATCAGGATTCAGACCTGGGTTCACATCAGGGTTCAGACCTGGGTTCAGACCTGGATTAGACCTGGATTCAGACCTGGATTCACATCAGGACTCAGACCTGGATTCAGACCTGGATTCAGACCTGGATTAGACCTGGATTCAGACCTGGATTCAGACTTGGATTAGACCTGGATTCAGACCTGGATTAGACCTGGATTCAGACCTGGATTCAGACTTGGATTAGACCTGGATTCAGACCTGGATTAGACCTGGACTGCAGGTCCTACGGTGTCCAGCATGGCGGCAGCAGGATGATGATGTGTCCTCTTTGTGATGAACAGGTTTATGAAAATCAGACTTCTTCTTGTTCTGAATTCATTTCATTAACTGAATATTTGTTTCTGCGTTTTCCGTCGCAGAACCGCCGGACCTGACGGGACGAGAAGATCCAGACACGATGAAGGTCTTCGTCTCCGACGTCCAGCATCACTAACGTCAGAAACGTGATGGGGGACATGTAGACCGGAGTCTGGGGGACGGGAGTTCACTGTGATCCTGCCAGTGAGGAAGTTCACCTCAGGATTCAAGTTTCCATGGTAACAGAGTGAAATTTGAGTGGTGTACCCCAGGGGTCTGTGTTGGGGCCAAAATTGTTCAATATATATTTTAATGATATTTCTAATGTGTCTAAATCACTAAAACCTAAACTTTTTGCAGATGACATGAACTTATTTTATCGTAGCGATAATTATGATGAGCTTGTAGGTTAATAAGGAATTTAATGAAATAAAAAAGTGGATGGACAAATAAATGATCATTAAATAGATTAAATTGGTCCGTCTGCGATTGGCCCGTCTGTGATTGGCCCGTTCGTGATTGGCCCGTCTGTGATTGGCCCGTTCGTGATTGGCCCGTCTGCGATTGGCCCGTCTGTGATTGGCCCGTCTGTGATTGGCCCGTCTGCGATTGGCCCGTCTGTGATTGGCCCGTCTGTGATTGGCCCGTCTGTGATTGGCCCGTCTGTGATTGGCCCGTCTGCGATTGGCCCGTCTGTGATTGGCCCGTCTGCGATTGGCCCGTCTGTGATTGGCCCGTCTGCGATTGGCCCGTCTGTGATTGGTCTGTCTGCGATTGGCCCGTCTGTGATTGGTCTGTCTGTGATTGGCCCGTCCGTGATTGGTCTGTCTGCGATTGGCCCGTCTGTGATTGGCCCGTTCGTGATTGGCTCATCTGTGATTGGCCCGTCTGTGATTGGCCCGTTCATGATTGGCTCATCTGTGATTGGCCCGTCTGTGATTGGCCCGTTCATGATAGGCCCGTCTGCGATTGGCCCGTCTGTGATTGGCCCGTCCGTGATTGGCCCGTCTGTGATTGGCCTGTCTGTGATTGGCCTGTCTGTGATTGGCCCGTCTGTGATTGGCTCGTCCGTGATTGGTCCGTCCGTGATTGGCCCGTCTGTGATTGGCCTGTCTGTGATTGGCCTGTCTGTGATTGGCCCGTCTGTGATTGGCTCGTCCGTGATTGGTCCGTCCGTGATTGGTCCATCTGTGATTGGCCCGTCTGTGATTGGCCCGTCTGTGATTGGCCCGCCTGTGATTGGCTCGTCCGTGATTGGCCCGTCTGTGATTGGCCCGTCCGTGATTGGTCCATCTGTGATTGGCCCGTCCGTGATTGGCCCGTCTGTGATTGGCCCGTCCGTGATTGGTCCATCTGTGATTGGCCCGTCTGTGATTGGCCTGTCTGTGATTGGCCTGTCTGTGATTGGCCCGTCTGTGATTGGCTCGTCCGTGATTGGTCCGTCCGTGATTGGTCCATCTGTGATTGGCCCGTCTGTGATTGGCCTGTCCATGATTGGCCCGTCTGTGATTGGCCCGCCTGTGATTGGCTCGTCCGTGATTGGCCCGTCTGTGATTGGCCATCTTACAAGCTCTCCTTCGTTGTTCTGCGGTGACATTTTCCCGTAAATCAGTTCTCCAAGCAGCAAGTTTAACGATGGAAGAAGCGACATCGGTAGGTCACACAGATCAGAAATGGTACGCGTCCCGTGAGGGTTCCTGGTCAGGCTTTGCTGCAACAGCGACGTCGGAGAGTTCGGATAAAGTTCTGAACCGTAAACATTTATAAAAACGTTGGTGATGAAATGTCAGATTTAGTTCATGTTAGACTTCCATCTCTGCCAGAAACATCCCATATCAGTCCCCGCCTCTGTCTGCCAACAATTTAAAGCCCCCACCATTTCTACCAGGCGCAAAGTTACCGTTCCCCCAAAGTGGGCTAAACATGGAGGGGGGGGGCTTAAGTTATTTACTACATTCCTGTTCTTCTGTGGTTTATTGCTCCAGTTCTGCTCGATAGTTTTTGGTTTAGAAGGAATCGTGATTTCTGAGATTCATATGGACAAATGGGGGTGGGGTTTAATAATCCCCCCTTCCAGGCATGTTGAAGTAGGCGGTCATCTTCTTGTGTTCTGTGAAATATGAACTCGTGTCGCCTGGAACGAATAAATAAATGAATTCCTGCTTTAAGTCCTGGATCAGAACCTGGTCCTGCACCAGGCTGGGAACGTAGACCAGGTCTTCGTCCAGCTCCAGAACCTTCCTGTGGACCTGAGACGTGGATTTTTAGTGATTTTCACCATGAAGACGTATAAAAAAAGTTTTATTGACGTCTGCAGTGACGCTGATGGAGGAACTTTGTCCTCTAACGGTCCATTTACTGGTTCTTCCAGGAGTCCCAGACCTTCAGCTTCTCCTGAGACCCGTACCCGGTCCACCACGTCCCCGTTCCTGAACCAGTAACCAGTCTGGGTCTCCTGAAGACCGAGTCTCTGTCCCCCCTGCTGGACACTGAAGACACCAGGCCAAGAACCTGCAGGATACCTCAGAGTCCGGAGTTTTTCCAGAGGGGATGATGATTCTGGTCTGCAATGAGCCTCAGACCAGAGGAGTTTTCCATCACAGATTATTTACTTACTGAACGTAGAAAAGCCGAATACGCCGTGATCACCAACATGGCTTCAGACTAGTGGTGCACCATGGGAATTTTGACCGATATAAGATATGCCGATACTTAAAACTTATGCGGCCGATAACCGACATCGACACCGATATTAAAGCTGGAAAAAATAAGCAGTCATTGCAAACAGCTGTTTTGTCAGTTTCTGACACTTAAAAATAGGAAAAATATCTACAAGATGGTGATATTTTCAAATGCCCATATTTAAAAACGCATTGATTTATTTTACTTACAAAATCTCACGATTCATCGTATCGTTCATGCGATATTTCATGAATTCTCACAAGATTTAATTCATAAAATAAATAGATCGCGTTTTAAATATCAATATATCAGCATATGAAAATATCGTGACATTTTCATTAATTCTCACAAAATTTCGTAATAAAATGATAAAATGTTACACGATTTTGTTTGTAAAATAAATAGATCCCGCGTTTTTAAATGTCAATATATAAGCATATGAAAATATCGCGAAATTTTTTGTGAATTCTCAGGAGATTTCGTAATGGAGCGATGAAATATTTCAAGATTTCGTTAGCAGAATAGATCGATCCCACATTTTTAAATGCCAATATGAAATCAACATATGAAAGTATCGCAACATTTCAGAGTATCGATATTTTTCCCATTCCGAGTCTTTAGAAGTTTTAAAGTCTGCAAAAAAGAAGTTTTTGAATAAGAAGAAAGAAGTTTGGGGGGTTTTAGATTTTAGATCAGTTACATATCGGTTAAATATCGGTGGGGTGGCCAATGTCTGATATTGAGTTTTAAGGCCGATATAGGCCGATACCAATAGGGGGCCGATAATATCGTGCATCCCTACTTCTATTTGCTGATATTCGTTGACTCTGCTGTGGTCAGCACTTACAAAGATTAAGATGAGAAACAGTGTTAAAGAAATGATTTGATTCAAACAAATGAAACGTACATAAAACTGAATTCACATTTTTGGAAACGGAGCCGTTAACGGAAACTTGCTAAACGGCAGCGAGAGAACGAGTGGATGAAACAATCACATAAAACAAACGTATTAAAGCAAAGATGTGAATCTGTCCGTAAATCCTGAAGTAGAAATGTTGCTGAATGAAAAACTGATCCGGTTCTCTGGCGGGAATCAAACTCTTCTCAGTCGGATTAAATAAGAATCAGAATCGTTAACAAACCCACTTTTATTCGTCTGAAAGATCTCAGATTTAAGTTTGTTTGTTTGTTTTTGTTTGTTTTCTTTCTTCTGAGCATTCTCGTGTGCATAAATGCAAATAAACGGAACCGCAGGACGAGACATGAAAACTTTATTAACAGAAGCAGAAGCACGGCGCTACTGAGCGCGCTCAGTGGGTGGAGAACTTGGGCAGCTGGTTCCCCAGGATGACGCGGCGCTCCACCCCCTCCTCAGAGATGGAGGCCAGTCTGACCACCCCCCCACTGGAACCGTCCCGCTCCATGGCCAGGGACAGGGCTGGGGACAGGAGAGACGGCGGAGACAGGTGAGACAGACAGAAAAAAAGGTGAGATAAATGGGAGAGACAGGTGAGACACAGACAGACAGGTGTGACACAGACAGACAGGTGAGACACAGACAGACAGATAAGAGACAGACAGGTGAGACACAGACAGACAGATGAGACAGACAGGTGAGACACAGACAGACAGATGAGACAGACAGGTGAGACAGAGACAAACAGATGAGACACAGACAGACAGGTGAGACAGAGACGAACAGATGAGACACAGACAGACAGGTGAGACACAGACAGACAGGTGAGACAGAGACGAACAGATGAGACACAGACAGACAGGTGAGACAGAGACGAACAGATGAGACACAGACAGACAGGTGAGACAGAGACGAACAGGTGAGACACAGACAGACAGGTGAGACACAGACAGACAGATAAGACACAGACAGGTGAGACACAGACAGACAGATAAGACACAGACAGGTGAGACACAGACAGATGAGACAGACAGGTGAGACAGAGACGGATGAGACAGAAACAGACAGGTGAGACACAGACAGGTGTGACACAGACAGACAGGTGTGACAGAGACAGGTGCGACACAGACAGACAGGTGCGACACAGACAGGTGCGACACAGACAGACAGGTGCGACACAGACAGACAGGTGCGGCACAGACAGACAGGTGCGACACAGACAGACAGGTGCGACACAGACAGACAGGTGAGACACAGACAGGTGAGACACAGACAGACAGGTGCGACACAGACAGACAGGTGCGACACAGACAGGTGCGACACAGACAGACAGGTGCGACACAGACAGACAGGTGCGACACAGACAGACAGGTGCGACACAGACAGACAGGTGAGACACAGACAGACAGGTGAGACACAGACAGACAGGTGCGACACAGACAGACGGGTGTGACACAGACAGACAGGTGTGACACAGACAGACAGGTGTGCAGGTCTCCCAGCATGCCCTGCAGCAGGTCTACCTGTGGCGGCCAGGTCCAGACACTGGTCCTTGCTGAGTCCGGGTTTGTAGTTGGAGTCCATGAATCCGTAGACGTAGGTGCTGCCGCTGCCGCCCACCGACACCGGCTGCCGCACCAGCATCCCGCCGATGGGGACGGAGTACACCTGAGGACGCAGGTGAGACGGGGTCAGACCACTGGACACCAGACACTGCGGAGACAGAGGGACGTCCTCACCTGTCCCCCCTTCCTCCGGTCCCAGCCGGCCACCAGGATCCCCGCCGTTAGCTCCTCCCGGTAGCGGTAGCAGCTCGCTCGGAACAGGTGGGCCGCCGTCTCCACCAGGGGGGGCTCGTCCAGCTCGATGCTGGGGGGCACAGGTAGCACAAGTAAGCATGACGGACAAGTGTAACGGCCTGCGTGTTACCTGTAACGGACAGGTGTAACGGCGTGCATGTTACCTGTAACGGCGTGTGCAGGTAACGGCGTGCGTGTTACCTGTAACGGCGTGTGAAGGTAAACGGCGTACGTGCTACCTGTAGCGGCGTGTGCAGGTAACGACGTACGTGTTACCTGTAACGGCGTGTGCAGGTAACGGCGTGCGTGTTACCTGTAACGGACAGGTGTAACTGCGTGCGTGTTACCTTTAACGGCGTGTGCAGGTAACGGCGTGCGTGTTACCTGTAACGGCGTGTGCAGGTAACGGCGTACGTGTTACCTGTAACGGCGTGTGCAGGTAACGGCGTGCGTGTTACCTGTAACGGACAGGTGTAACTGCGTGCGTGTTACCTTTAACGGCGTGTGCAGGTAACGGCGTGCGTGTTACCTGTAGCAGCGTGTGCAGGTAACGGCGTACGTGTTACCTGTAACGGCGTGTGCAGGTAACGGCGTACGTGTTACCTGTAACGGCGTGTGCAGGTAACGGCGTACGTGTTACCTGTAGCAGCGTGTGCAGGTAACGGCGTACGTGTTACCTGTAACGGCGTGTGCAGGTAACGGCGTACGTGTTACCTGTAACGGCGTGTGCAGGTAACGGCGTGCGTGTTACCTGTAACGGACAGGTGTAACTGCGTGCGTGTTACCTTTAACGGCGTGTGCAGGTAACGGCGTGCGTGTTACCTGTAGCAGCGTGTGCAGGTAACGGCGTACGTGTTACCTGTAACGGCGTGTGCAGGTAACGGCGTACGTGTTACCTGTAACGGCGTGTGCAGGTAACGGCGTACGTGTTACCTGTAGCAGCGTGTGCAGGTAACGGCGTACGTGTTACCTGTAACGGCGTGTGCAGGTAACGGCGTGCGTGTTACCTGTAACGGACAGGTGTAACGGCGTGCGTGTTACCTGTAACGGCGTGTGCAGGTAACAGCGTGCGTGTTACCTGTAGCAGCGTGTGCAGGTAACGGCGTACGTGTTACCTGTAACGGCGTGTGCAGGTAACGGCGTACGTGTTACCTGTAACGGCGTGTGCAGGTAACGGCGCGCGTGTTACCTGTAACGGACAGGTGTAACGGCGTGCGTGTTCCCTGTAACGGACAGGTGTAACGGCGTGCGTGTTCCCTGTAACAGACAGGTGTAACGGCGTGCGTGTTACCTGTAACGGCGCGCGTGTTACCTGTAACGGATAGGTGTAACGGCGTGCGTGTTACCTGTAACGGACAGGTGTAACGGCGTGCGTGTTCCCTGTAATAGACAGGTGTAACGGCGTGCGTGTTCCCTGTAACGGCGTGCGTGTTCCCTGTAACGGCGTGCGTGTTACCTGTAACGGCGCGCGTGTTACCTGTAACGGCGTGCGTGTTACCTGTAACGGACAGGTGTAACTGCGTGCGTGTTACCTGTAACGGACAGGTGTAACGGCGTGCGTGTTACCTGTAACGGCGTGTGCAGGTAACGGCGTGTGCAGGTAACGGCGTACGTGTTACCTGTAGCAGCGTGTGCAGGTAACGGCGTACGTGTTACCTGTAACGGCGTGTGCAGGTAACGGCGTGCGTGTTACCTGTAACGGACAGGTGTAACTGCGTGCGTGTTACCTGTAACGGACAGGTGTAACGGCGTGCGTGTTACCCGTAACGGACAGGTGTAACGGCGTGCGTGTTACCCGTAACGGACAGGTGTAACTGCGTGCGTGTTACCTGTAACGGACAGGTGTAACGGCGTGCGTGTTACCTGTAACGGCGTGTGCAGGTAACGGCGTGTGCAGGTAACGGCGTACGTGTTACCTGTAGCAGCGTGTGCAGGTAACGGCGTACGTGTCACCCGTAACGGACAGGTGTAACGGCGTGCGTGTTACCTGTAACGGCGTGCGTGTTACCTGTAACGGACAGGTGTAACGGCGTGCGTGTTACCTGTAACGGCGTGCGTGTTACCTGTAACGGACAGGTGTAACGGCGTGCGTGTTACCTGTAACGGACAGGTGTAACGGCGTGCGTGTTCCCTGTAACAGACAGGTGTAACGGCGTGCGTGTTACCTGTAACGGCGCGCGTGTTACCTGTAACGGCGCGCGTGTTACCTGTAACGGACAGGTGTAACGGCGTGCGTGTTCCCTGTAACGGACAGGTGTAACGGCGTGCGTGTTCCCTGTAACAGACAGGTGTAACGGCGTGCGTGTTACCTGTCGCGGCGCGCGTGTTACCTGTAACGGATAGGTGTAACGGCGTGCGTGTTACCTGTAACGGACAGGTGTAACGGCGTGCGTGTTCCCTGTAATAGACAGGTGTAACGGCGTGCGTGTTCCCTGTAACGGCGTGCGTGTTCCCTGTAACGGCGTGCGTGTTACCTGTAACGGCGCGCGTGTTACCTGTAACGGCGTGCGTGTTACCTGTAACGGACAGGTGTAACGGCGTGCGTGTTACCTGTAACGGCGTGTGCAGGTAACGGCGTGTGCAGGTAACGGCGTACGTGTTACCTGTAGCAGCGTGTGCAGGTAGCGGCGTGCGTGTTACCTGTAACGGCGTGTGCAGGTAACGGCGTGCGTGTTACCTGTAACGGACAGGTGTAACTGCGTGCGTGTTACCTGTAACGGACAGGTGTAGCGGCGTGCGTGTTACCCGTAGCCGGACAGGTGTAACGGCGTGCGTGTGCCCGTAACGGACAGGTGTAACTGCGTGCGTGTTACCTGTAACGGACAGGTGTAGCGGCGTGCGTGTTACCTGTAACGGCGTGTGCAGGTAACGGCGTGTGCAGGTAACGGCGTACGTGTTACCTGTAGCAGCGTGTGCAGGTAACGGCGTACGTGTCACCCGTAACGGACAGGTGTAACGGCGTGCGTGTTACCTGTAACGGCGTGCGTGTTACCTGTAACGGACAGGTGTAACGGCGTGCGTGTTACCTGTAACGGCGTGCGTGTTACCTGTAACGGACAGGTGTAACGGCGTGCGTGCTCCCTGTAACGGACAGGTGTAACGGCCTGCGTGTTCCCTGTAATAGACAGGTGTAACGGCGTGCGTGTTACCTGTAACGGCGCGCGTGTTACCTGTAACGGCGCGCGTGTTACCTGTAGCGGCGTGTGCAGGTAACGGCGTGCGTGTTCCCTGTAACGGACAGGTGTAACGGCGTGCGTGTTCCCTGTAACGGACAGGTGTAACGGCGTGCGTGTTACCTGTAACGGACAGGTGTAACGGCGCGCGTGTTACCTGTAACGGCGCGCGTGTTACCTGTAACGGCGCGCGTGTTACCTGTAACGGCGCGCGTGTTACCTGTAACGGACAGGTGTAACGGCGTGCGTGTTACCTGTAACGGACAGGTGTAACGGCGCGCGTGTTACCTGTAACGGACAGGTGTAACGGCGTGCGTGTTACCTGTAACGGACAGGTGTAACGGCGTGCGTGTTACCTGTAACGGACAGGTGTAACGGCGTGCGTGTTACCTGTAACGGCGCGCGTGTTACCTGTAACGGACAGGTGTAACGGCGTGCTTACCTGTGGAAGCCCAGCTGGTAGGCGACAACATCAGCGATGGCCTGAGTGTCTGCAGCAGATCCGGACCTGGAACAGGACAAAGTTCAGGGGTCATGTTACCATGACAACAGAACAGGCGTGTTACCATGACACCAGTAACCCAGAGTTACCGGGTAAATGATGGACTATCTCCCCGCTCTGGACCAATCAGGAGTCCCGTTACACCTCGACACTAACAGGTACAGGTGTGTGACAGCTCAGAGCTGAGAGATAAAACCTGTTACTCATCACACCTGCAGGTTAGACTGCTGTCTGAACAACCAATCACATGTCCCGATTCTCTCTGACGGACAGCTGCACTCCTTCATGACCAGGAAGCAGCCAATGACGGAGCAGAGTCAGAACTCACCTGCAGCAGAAGATCCGCTCGTGGATCGGAGTCAGTTTGTCCGTCACTCTGTTAGCGATGTAGGCTCTGAAAGACAGACAGGTGGACGGACAGACAGGTCGTCAGAGAGACAGATGGACAGACAGGTCGTCAGAGACAAGTGGAGAGAGACAGGTCGTCAGAGAGACAGACGGACAGACAGGTCGTCAGAGAGACAAGTGGACAGACAGACAGGTCGTCAGAGAGACAGGTGGACGGACAGACAGGTCGTCAGAGAGACAGATGGACAGAGAGACAGGTGGACAGACAGACGGACAGACAGGTCGTCAGAGAGACAAGTGGATAGAGAGACAGGTGGACAGACGGGTGGATGGACAGACAGGTTGTCAGAGAGACAGATGGACAGGTCGTCAGAGAGACATGGAGAGAGACAGGTGGACAGACAGGTCATTAGAGAGACAGGTGGACAGACAGGTTGTCAGAGAGACAGGTGGACAGACAGGTCGTCAGAGAGACAGGTGGACAGAGACAGGTCGTCAGAGTGACAGGTGGACAGAGACAGGTCGTCAGAGGGACAGGTGGACAGAGAGACAGGTCGTCAGATGGACAGACAGACAGGTCATTAGAGAGACAGGTGGACAGACAGACAGGTTGTCAGAGATGGACGGACAGACAGGTAGACAGAGAGACAGGTGGACAGAGACAGTAGAGAGAGACAGGTAGACAGAGAGACAGGTGGACAGAGACAGTAAAGAGAGACAGGTGGACAGAGACAGTAGAGAGAGACAGGTAGACAGAGAGACAGGTGGACAGATAGATGGACAGAGACAGGTTGTCAGAGAGATGGACGGACAGACAGGTAGACAGAGAGACAGGTGGACAGATAGATGGACAGAGACAGGTAGACAGAGAGACAGGTGGACAGAGACAGTAGAGAGAGACAGGTAGACAGAGAGACAGGTGGACAGATAGATGGACAGAGACAGGTTGTCAGAGAGATGGACGAACAGACAGATGGACAGACAGACATCCTGGTTCTCCACGGACAGTGAAAGAAGGTTCTGTCCGGTTCCGTCCTCACCCCGTGGTGGTGCGGGAGTCGGCTCCGATCACCACGCCTCCGTCGTACTCCACCGCCATGATGGTGGTCTGCAGGTGAGACAGGTGAGACAGGTGAGACATCAGTCACACCTGCTGCAGGTAAACTCAGACCTGAGCTACGAGCCTCCTCCTGCTTCCATCCTCGGACCTGCAGCTACGACGCTGTTCTGGTCCTGAGACGATCTAAATGTCTCCTGAAGGGACCAGAACTGTCTGGAGGACATGGACGCAGTCATGCTGGAGAATCGTCCAAAACAAGACGAACTCCCCCTTTAATGTGTTCATAAGCTGAAACTGAAGGTCAGCCATGTTTGTTAGCATGAACCTGAGCTCCTCATACGTGATAAACCACCGACAGCTTCACACGCTAAATGTATGTCCAGATGATGCACGTATAGATTATAGATTATATGTTCTGTATAGATTATAGATTCCATCATATCTTCTGTATAGATTATAGATTTTATAATATGTTCTGTATAGATGATAGATTATATGTTCTGTATAGATTATAGATTCCATCATATCGTCTGTATAGATTATAGATTCCATCATATCTGCTGTATAGATTATAGATTATATCATATCTGCTGTATAGATTATATGTTCTGTATAGATTATATGTTCTGTATAGATTATAGATTTTATAATATGTTCTGTATAGATTATATGTTCTGTATAGATTATAGATTTTATAATATCTTCTGTATAGATTATATGTTCTGTATAGATTATAGATTTTATAATATGTTCTGTATAGATTATATGTTCTGTATAGATTATAGATTTTATAATATCTTCTGTATAGATTATAGATTCCATCATATCTTCTACAGATTATAGATTCTGTATCTTCTGTATAGATTATAGATTCCATCATATCTTCTACAGATTATAGATTCTGTATCTTCTGTATAGATTATAGATTCCATCATATCTTCTGTATAGATTATAGATTATATCATATCTTCTGTATAGATTATAGATTCCATCATATCTTCTGTATAGATTATAGATTCCATCATATCTTCTACAGATTATAGATTCTGTATCTTCTGTATAGATTATAGATTCCATCATATCTTCTGTATAGATTATAGATTATATCATATCTTCTGTATAGATTATAGATTCCATCATATCTTCTGTATAGATTATAGATTATATCATATCTTCTGTATAGATTATAGATTCCATCATATCTTCTGTATAGATTATAGATTCCATCATATCTTCTGTATAGATTATAGATTCCATCATATCTTCTGTATAGATTATAGATTATATCATATCTTCTGTATAGATTATCAGATTCCATCATATTGTCTGTATAGATTATAGATTCCATCATATCCTCTGTATAGATTATAGATTCTATAATATCTTCTGTATAGATTATAGATTCCATCACATCTTCTGTATAGGGAATTATAGATTCCATCATATCTTCTGTATAGATTATAGATTCCATCATATTGTCTGTATAGATTATAGATTCTGTATCTTCTGTATAGATTATAGATTCCATCATATCTTCTGTATAGATTATAGATTCCATCACATCTTCTGTATAGATTATAGATTCTGTATCTTCTGTATAGATTATAGATTCCATCATATCTTCTGTATAGATTATAGATTCTGTATCTTCTGTATAGATTATAGATTCTATAATATCTTCTGTATAGATTATAGATTCCATCATATCTTCTGTATAGATTATAGATTCTGTATCTTCTGTATAGATTATAGATTCTATAATATCTTCTGTATAGATTATAGATTCCATCATATCTTCTGTATAGATTATAGATTCTATAATATCTTCTGTATAGATTATAGATTCCATCATATCTTCTGTATAGATTATCAGATTCCATCATATTGTCTGTATAGATTATAGATTCCATCATATCCTCTGTATAGATTATAGATCCTATAATATCTTCTGTATAGATTATAGATTCCATCACATCTTCTGTATAGATTATAGATTCCATCATATCTTCTGTATAGATTATAGATTCCATCATATTGTCTGTATAGATTATAGATTCTGTATCTTCTGTATAGATTATAGATTCCATCATATCTTCTGTATAGATTATAGATTCCATCATATCTTCTGTATAGATTATAGATTCTGTATCTTCTGTATAGATTATAGATTCCATCATATCTTCTGTATAGATTATAGATTCTGTATCTTCTGTATAGATTATAGATTCTATCGTATCTTCTGTATAGATTATAGATTCCATCATATCTTCTGTATAGATTATAGATTCTGTATCTTCTGTATAGATTATAGATTCTATAATATCTTCTGTATAGATTATAGATTACATCATATCTTCTGTATAGATTATAGATTCCATCATATCTTCTGTATAGATTATAGATTCCATCACATCTTCTGTATGATTATAGATTCCATCACATCTTCTGTATAGATTATAGATTCCATCATATCTTCTGTATAGATTATAGATTCCATCACATCTTCTGTATAGATTATAGATTCCATCACATCTTCTGTATAGATTATAGATTCTATCATATCTTCTGTATAGATTATAGATTCTATCATATCTTCTGTATAGATTATAGATTCTATCATATCTTCTGTATAGATTATAGATTCTATCATATCTTCTGTATAGATTATAGATTCTGTATCTTCTGTATAGATTATAGATTCTATTATATCGTCTGTATAGATTATAGATTCCATCATATCTTCTGTATAGATGATAGATTCCATCACATCTTCTGTATAGATTATAGATTCCATCACATCTTCTGTATAGATTATAGATTCCATCACATCTTCTGTATAGATTATAGATTCCATATATCTTCTGTATAGATTATAGATTCCATCAGATCTTCTGTATAGATTATAGATTCCATCACATCTTCTGTATAGATTATAGATTCCATCACATCTTCTGTATAGATTATAGATTCCATCACATCTTCTGTATAGATTATAGATTCTATCATATCTTCTGTATAGATTATAGATTCTATCATATCTTCTGTATAGATTATAGATTCCATCATACCTTCTGTATAGATTATAGATTCTATCATATCTTCTGTATAGATTATAGATTCTGTATCTTCTGTATAGATTATAGATTCCATTATATCTTCTGTATAGATTATAGATTCTATCATATCTTCTGTATAGATTATAAATTCCATCATATCTTCTGTATAGATTATAGATTCCATCACATCTTCTGTATAGATTATAGATTCTATCATATCTTCTGTATAGATTATAGATTCCATCATATCTTCTGTATAGATTATAGATTCCATCATATCTTCTGTATAGATTATAGATTCTATAATATCATCTGTATAGATTATAGATTCCATCATATCTTCTGTATAGATTATAGATTCTATAATATCATCTGTATAGATTGTAGATTCCATCATATCTTCTGTATAGATTATAGATTCTATAATATCCTCTGTATAGATTATAGATTCCATCATATCTTCTGTATAGATTATAGATTCTATAATATCCTCTGTATAGATTATAGATTCCATCACATCTTCTGTATAGATTATAGATTCTATCATATCTTCTGTATAGATTATAGATTCTGTATCTTCTGTATAGATTATAGATTCTATATCTTCTGTATAGATTATAGATTCCATCATATCTTCTGTATAGATTATAGATTCCATCACATCTTCTGTATAGATTATAGATTCTATCATATCTTCTGTATAGATTATAGATTATATCATATCTTCTGTATAGATTATAGATTCCATCATATCTTCTGTATAGATTATAGATTCCATCATATCTTCTGTATAGATTATAGATTCCATCATATCTTCTGTATAGATTATAGATTATATCATATCTTCTGTATAGATTATCAGATTCCATCATATTGTCTGTATAGATTATAGATTCCATCATATCCTCTGTATAGATTATAGATTCTATAATATCTTCTGTATAGATTATAGATTCCATCACATCTTCTGTATAGATTATAGATTCCATCATATCTTCTGTATAGATTATAGATTCCATCATATTGTCTGTATAGATTATAGATTCTGTATCTTCTGTATAGATTATAGATTCCATCATATCTTCTGTATAGATTATAGATTCCATCACATCTTCTGTATAGATTATAGATTCTGTATCTTCTGTATAGATTATAGATTCCATCATATCTTCTGTATAGATTATAGATTCTGTATCTTCTGTATAGATTATAGATTCTATATCTTCTGTATAGATTATAGATTCTATATCTTCTGTATAGATTATAGATTCTATATCTTCTGTATAGATTATAGATTCCATCATATTGTCTGTATAGATTATAGATTCTATTATATCTTCTGTATAGATTATAGATTCCATCATATCTTCAGTATAGATTATAGATTCCATCATATCTTCTGTATAGATTATAGATTCTGTATCTTCTGTATAGATTATAGATTCTGTATCTTCTGTATAGATTATAGATTCCATCACATCTTCTGTATAGATTATAGATTCTATCATATCTTCTGTATAGATTATAGATTCTATCATATCTTCTGTATAGATTATAGATTCTATCATATCTTCTGTATAGATTATAGATTCTATCATATCTTCTGTATAGATTATAGATTCTGTATCTTCTGTATAGATTATAGATTCTATTATATCGTCTGTATAGATTATAGATTCCATCATATCTTCTGTATAGATGATAGATTCCATCACATCTTCTGTATAGATTATAGATTCCATCACATCTTCTGTATAGATTATAGATTCCATCACATCTTCTGTATAGATTATAGATTCCATCATATCTTCTGTATAGATTATAGATTCCATCAGATCTTCTGTATAGATTATAGATTCCATCACATCTTCTGTATAGATTATAGATTCCATCACATCTTCTGTATAGATTATAGATTCCATCACATCTTCTGTATAGATTATAGATTCTATCATATCTTCTGTATAGATTATAGATTCTATCATATCTTCTGTATAGATTATAGATTCCATCATACCTTCTGTATAGATTATAGATTCTATCATATCTTCTGTATAGATTATAGATTCTGTATCTTCTGTATAGATTATAGATTCCATTATATCTTCTGTATAGATTATAGATTCTATCATATCTTCTGTATAGATTATAAATTCCATCATATCTTCTGTATAGATTATAGATTCCATCACATCTTCTGTATAGATTATAGATTCTATCATATCTTCTGTATAGATTATAGATTCCATCATATCTTCTGTATAGATTATAGATTCCATCATATCTTCTGTATAGATTATAGATTCTATAATATCATCTGTATAGATTATAGATTCCATCATATCTTCTGTATAGATTATAGATTCTATAATATCATCTGTATAGATTGTAGATTCCATCATATCTTCTGTATAGATTATAGATTCTATAATATCCTCTGTATAGATTATAGATTCCATCATATCTTCTGTATAGATTATAGATTCTATAATATCCTCTGTATAGATTATAGATTCCATCACATCTTCTGTATAGATTATAGATTCTATCATATCTTCTGTATAGATTATAGATTCTGTATCTTCTGTATAGATTATAGATTCTATATCTTCTGTATAGATTATAGATTCCATCATATCTTCTGTATAGATTATAGATTCCATCACATCTTCTGTATAGATTATAGATTCTATCATATCTTCTGTATAGATTATAGATTATATCATATCTTCTGTATAGATTATAGATTCCATCATATCTTCTGTATAGATTATAGATTCCATCATATCTTCTGTATAGATTATAGATTCCATCATATCTTCTGTATAGATTATAGATTATATCATATCTTCTGTATAGATTATCAGATTCCATCATATTGTCTGTATAGATTATAGATTCCATCATATCCTCTGTATAGATTATAGATTCTATAATATCTTCTGTATAGATTATAGATTCCATCACATCTTCTGTATAGATTATAGATTCCATATATCTTCTGTATAGATTATAGATTCCATCATATTGTCTGTTAGATTATAGATTCTGTATCTTCTGTATAGATTATAGATTCCATCATATCTTCTGTATAGATTATAGATTCCATCACATCTTCTGTATAGATTATAGATTCTGTATCTTCTGTATAGATTATAGATTCCATCATATCTTCTGTATAGATTATAGATTCTGTATCTTCTGTATAGATTATAGATTCTATAATATCTTCTGTATAGATTATAGATTCCATCATATCTTCTGTATAGATTATAGATTCTATAATATCTTCTGTATAGATTATAGATTCCATCATATCTTCTGTATAGATTATCAGATTCCATATATTGTCTGTATAGATTATAGATTCCATCATATCCTCTGTATAGATTATAGATTCTATAATATCTTCTGTATAGATTATAGATTCCATCACATCTTCTGTATAGATTATAGATTCCATCATATCTTCTGTATAGATTATAGATTCCATCATATTGTCTGTATAGATTATAGATTCTGTATCTTCTGTATAGATTATAGATTCCATCATATCTTCTGTATAGATTATAGATTCCATCATATCTTCTGTATAGATTATAGATTCTGTATCTTCTGTATAGATTATAGATTCCATCATATCTTCTGTATAGATTATAGATTCTGTATCTTCTGTATAGATTATAGATTCTATCGTATCTTCTGTATAGATTATAGATTCCATCATATCTTCTGTATAGATTATAGATTCTGTATCTTCTGTATAGATTATAGATTCTATAATATCTTCTGTATAGATTATAGATTACATCATATCTTCTGTATAGATTATAGATTCCATCATATCTTCTGTATAGATTATAGATTCCATCACATCTTCTGTATAGATTATAGATTCCATCACATCTTCTGTATAGATTATAGATTCCATCATATCTTCTGTATAGATTATAGATTCCATCACATCTTCTGTATAGATTATAGATTCCATCACATCTTCTGTATAGATTATAGATTCTATCATATCTTCTGTATAGATTATAGATTCCATCACATCTTCTGTATAGATTATAGATTCTATCATATCTTCTGTATAGATTATAGATTCTATCATATCTTCTGTATAGATTATAGATTCTATCATATCTTCTGTATAGATTATAGATTCTATCATATCTTCTGTATAGATTATAGATTCTGTATCTTCTGTATAGATTATAGATTCCATCATATCTTCTGTATAGATGATAGATTCCATCACATCTTCTGTATAGATTATAGATTCCATCACATCTTCTGTATAGATTATAGATTCCATCACATCTTCTGTATAGATTATAGATTCCATCATATCTTCTGTATAGATTATAGATTCCATCAGATCTTCTGTATAGATTATAGATTCCATCACATCTTCTGTATAGATTATAGATTCCATCACATCTTCTGTATAGATTATAGATTCCATCACATCTTCTGTATAGATTATAGATTCTATCATATCTTCTGTATAGATTATAGATTCTATCATATCTTCTGTATAGATTATAGATTCCATCATACCTTCTGTATAGATTATAGATTCTATCATATCTTCTGTATAGATTATAGATTCTGTATCTTCTGTATAGATTATAGATTCCATTATATCTTCTGTATAGATTATAGATTCTATCATATCTTCTGTATAGATTATAAATTCCATCATATCTTCTGTATAGATTATAGATTCCATCACATCTTCTGTATAGATTATAGATTCTATCATATCTTCTGTATAGATTATAGATTCCATCATATCTTCTGTATAGATTATAGATTCCATCATATCTTCTGTATAGATTATAGATTCTATAATATCATCTGTATAGATTATAGATTCCATCATATCTTCTGTATAGATTATAGATTCTATAATATCATCTGTATAGATTGTAGATTCCATCATATCTTCTGTATAGATTATAGATTCTATAATATCCTCTGTATAGATTATAGATTCCATCATATCTTCTGTATAGATTATAGATTCTATAATATCCTCTGTATAGATTATAGATTCCATCACATCTTCTGTATAGATTATAGATTCTATCATATCTTCTGTATAGATTATAGATTCTGTATCTTCTGTATAGATTATAGATTCTATATCTTCTGTATAGATTATAGATTCCATCATATCTTCTGTATAGATTATAGATTCCATCACATCTTCTGTATAGATTATAGATTCTATCATATCTTCTGTATAGATTATAGATTCTATCATATCTTCTGTATAGATTATAGATTCCATCATACCTTCTGTATAGATTATAGATTCTATCATATCTTCTGTATAGATTATAGATTCTGTATCTTCTGTATAGATTATAGATTCCATTATATCTTCTGTATAGATTATAGATTCTATCATATCTTCTGTATAGATTATAAATTCCATCATATCTTCTGTATAGATTATAGATTCCATCACATCTTCTGTATAGATTATAGATTCTATCATATCTTCTGTATAGATTATAGATTCCATCATATCTTCTGTATAGATTATAGATTCCATCATATCTTCTGTATAGATTATAGATTCTATAATATCATCTGTATAGATTATAGATTCCATCATATCTTCTGTATAGATTATAGATTCTATAATATCATCTGTATAGATTGTAGATTCCATCATATCTTCTGTATAGATTATAGATTCTATAATATCCTCTGTATAGATTATAGATTCCATCATATCTTCTGTATAGATTATAGATTCTATAATATCCTCTGTATAGATTATAGATTCCATCACATCTTCTGTATAGATTATAGATTCTATCATATCTTCTGTATAGATTATAGATTCTGTATCTTCTGTATAGATTATAGATTCTGTATTTTCTGTATAGATTATAGATTCTATATCTTCTGTATAGATTATAGATTCTATATCTTCTGTATAGATTATAGATTCCATCATATTGTCTGTATAGATTATAGATTCTATTATATCTTCTGTATAGATTATAGATTCCATCATATCTTCAGTATAGATTATAGATTCCATCATATCTTCTGTATAGATTATAGATTCTGTATCTTCTGTATAGATTATAGATTCTGTATCTTCTGTATAGATTATAGATTCTATATCTTCTGTATAGATTATAGATTCCATCATATTGTCTGTATAGATTATAGATTCTGTATCTTCTGTATAGATTATAGATTCTATATCTTCTGTATAGATTATAGATTCTATATCTTCTGTATAGATTATAGATTCTATATCTTCTGTATAGATTATAGATTCCATCATATTGTCTGTATAGATTATAGATTCTATTATATCTTCTGTATAGATTATAGATTCCATCATATCTTCAGTATAGATTATAGATTCCATCATATCTTCTGTATAGATTATAGATTCTGTATCTTCTGTATAGATTATAGATTCTGTATCTTCTGTATAGATTATAGATTCCATTATATCTTCTGTATAGATTATAGATTCTATCATATCTTCTGTATAGATTATAAATTCCATCATATCTTCTGTATAGATTATAGATTCCATCACATCTTCTGTATAGATTATAGATTCTATCATATCTTCTGTATAGATTATAGATTCCATATATCTTCTGTATAGATTATAGATTCCATCATATCTTCTGTATAGATTATAGATTCTATCATATCTTCTGTATAGATTATAGATTCTGTATCTTCTGAATAGATTATAGATTCCATCATATCTTCTGTATAGATTATAGATTCTATAATATCATCTGTATAGATTATAGATTCCATCATATCTTCTGTATAGATTATAGATTCTATAATATCATCTGTATAGATTGTAGATTCCATCATATCTTCTGTATAGATTATAGATTCTATAATATCATCTGTATAGATTATAGATTCCATCATATCTTCTGTATAGATTATAGATTCTATAATATCATCTGTATAGATTATAGATTCCATCATATCTTCTGTATAGATTATAGATTCTATAATATCATCTGTATAGATTGTAGATTCCATCATATCTTCTGTATAGATTATAGATTCCATCATATCTTCTGTATAGATTATAGATTCTATAATATCCTCTGTATAGATTATAGATTCCATCACATCTTCTGTATAGATTATAGATTCTATCATATCTTCTGTATAGATTATAGATTCTGTATCTTCTGTATAGATTATAGATTCTATATCTTCTGTATAGATTATAGATTCTATATCTTCTGTATAGATTATAGATTCCATCATATTGTCTGTATAGATTATAGATTCTATTATATCTTCTGTATAGATTATAGATTCCATCATATCTTCAGTATAGATTATAGATTCCATCATATCTTCTGTATAGATTATAGATTCTGTATCTTCTGTATAGATTATAGATTCTGTATCTTCTGTATAGATTATAGATTCTATATCTTCTGTATAGATTATAGATTCCATCATATTGTCTGTATAGATTATAGATTCTGTATCTTCTGTATAGATTATAGATTCCATCATATCTTCTGTATAGATTATAGATTCTATCGTATCTTCTGTATAGATTATAGATTCCATCGTATCTTCTGTATAGATTATAGATTCCATCGTATCTTCTGTATAGATTATAGATTCCATCATATCTTCTGTATAGATTATAGATTCCATCATATCTTCTGTATAGATTATAGATTCCATCAGATCTTCTGTATAGATTATAGATTCCATCAGATCTTCTGTATAGATTATAGATTCCATCATATCGTCTGTATAGATTATAGATTCTGTATCTTCTGTATAGATTATAGATTCCATCATATCTTCTGTATAGATTATAGATTCTGTATCTTCTGTATAGATTATAGATTCTGTATCTTCTGTATAGATTATAGATTCTGTATCTTCTGTATAGATTATAGATTCCATCATATTGTCTGTATAGATTCCATCAGATCTTCTGTATAGATTATAGATTCCATCATATCTTCTGTATAGATTATAGATTCCATCATATTGTCTGTATAGATTATAGATTCTGTATCTTCTGTATAGATTATAGATTCCATCATATCTTCTGTATAGATTATAGATTCAATCATATCTTCTGTATAGATTATAGATTCTGTATCTTCTGTATAGATTATAGATTCCATCATATCTTCTGTATAGATTATAGATTCCATCATATCTTCTGTATAGATTATAGATTCTGTATCTTCTGTATAGATTATAGATTCTGTATCTTCTGTATAGATTATAGAGTCTGTATCTTCTGTATAGATTATAGATTCTGTATAGATTATAGATTCTGTATCTTCTGTATAGATTATAGATTCTGTATCTTCTGTATAGATTATAGATTCTGTATCTTCTGTATAGATTATAGATTCTGTATCTTCTGTATAGATTATAGATTCTGTATCAGGGATACCCGTCTGTGTGGTGCGACGGCTGCAGTCCGGCAGGTTTCCATGTCTGAACGAGTCCTTCTGCAGCTTCACTGCTTATTTCATAACTTCACTCACGTGTGTCGGAGCACGGATGCATTGTGTGGGGATTTTGGCCGATATCCGATATTTTGAAACTCATGTGCGATTACCGATATGTATACCGATATTTAAGGTGGAAAAAAAACCGACAGATTTTATCCGTTTCTGACATTTTGAAAAAATATGGGTGGGAAAAAATATCGATACACTGAAATATCATCATATTTTCATGTAACTTACAAAATCTCGCAATATTTCATCGTTCTGTTTCTAAATCTCATGAGAATTCATGAAATTTTGAGAGATTAAATGATGAAATATCACGAGATTTCGTTAAATACATTTATACCGCGTTTTTAAATGTCAATATGATATCAGCATATGAAAATATCGTGATATTTCACAAAAAAAAAATTTTTGAAGTAGTTTTTTCTTTTTTTTTTTTTTTAACACTTTAAAAACAGTGTTGTGATCAGTTAAATATCGGTTAAATATTGGTGGGGTGTCCGATACTCAGTATTAAGGCCAATAGGGCCGATTATACGGTGCACCCCCAGCAGGGAGACGTGGGAAACCTGCTGGGCCGTAGTCCTCGTAGGACTGAACTGAGCAAAGATAAAAGCATTAAAGCATGTTACCATAGTGATGACAGGACAGTAAGGCTGGACTGCAGCCACAGGGTTCAATCTAATGTAAGATAATCTCTAACCAGAATTAGTAAAACCAGGTTTAAAATGAGTTAATCAGCGTTTAAAGTGATGATGATGCCTCCTGATAACACGTTTAACTCGTCTGCATCGTTTTGTTTTCCAGTTTTAATCCAGATGCGTGAATCTCATCAGTTCCAGCAGCCGTTATTTTCCATCACTGATAATCCACCTGATTTACGCTGATTTCAGACGTCCAACAGTTTAGTTTCATATCTTTCAGAAGATATTTGGGAGGGAATATTAGGGAACCTTTTTTTTTTTAAAGAGGCACCGATAACTTTTATTTATTTAAAAGGTACCAATAACATTTTTTTTTTTTTAAAAAGGTACCAATAACAATATTTTTTTAAAGGTACCAATAACTTTTTTTTAAAAAAAAGGTACCTATAACCTTTTTTTTTTAGGTACCAATAACATTTGTTTTAAAAAAGGTATCAATAGCATTATTTTTTAAAGTTATCAATAACTTTTTTTTTAAAAGGTACCACTAACATTTTTTAAGGTACCAATAACATTTTTTAAGGGACTAATAACATTTTTGTTAAAAAAAAAAAGGTGCCGATAAGTTTTGTTATTAAAAAGTTACTGATCTCTTAAAAAAGAACAAAAAAAGAGGTTGTCATGCATCCCTCATATATTTTTTTTAATAAAATTTGATTCTGATTTGGCATTTATTTACTGGGTCTCTTTGTTTTAAAGGGTTAAAATTGTTATCTATTAATCGATTATTTGTGCCGTCAGTCCCAAAGTCTTTATTTCAGAATAAAGGAAACATTGACAGAGCGTGGTTTACTTTTTTTTTTTACAAAAATAAACAAACAAAACACCAGAAACGTGGAAGGGAAGAAAACCACAGCTGGAAAATTAAACCCATCATTGCTGGATGACGTGTGACGCAGTTGCATTTTGTATATTTGTTGTATTATTGGTTTTTATTGTGCAACTTTTAGTGTTTTGTTGTTGAAACTTAATGTTCTGCGCTGCTGTCCTGGCCTGGCTTCCCTTGGAGAAGAGACCATTGCGTCTCAATAGGACCGACCTGGATAAATAATGGTTAAATAAATAAAAATAAAATAAAGTTTCTGTTTGTAACAGATGCTGTTATCGTTTTGGTGTTGGAAAAGGGAACAGGTATCCTAATGGAAGCACCTTCGTTAGCATCCTTTAGCTCCTCGCGCTCCCTCCCCCACATCTTTAGCCCCGCTGCGTCCCAGGTAGCGGACTAAGCCTGAAACTGGTCCGGACCGACCCGGGTTAGAGCCCCGCTACGTCCCGGGTAACGGACTAAGCCTGAAACTGGTCCGGACCGACCCGGGTTAGCCTCGTGCTAACGTTAGCCTCCGTTAGCTGCTGCAGAACTGCTGTCTCATTCTGCGGCGTCTCGCGGATTAAAACCTCCGAACCGGAACCAGACCGGGTCTGACCGGTCCCGCTCCAGCCCCGCGAACCCGCCACTTACCCCGGTGCTGACTTCTTGGCTGGTCCAGTCTGGAACCAGGTCGTGTTTAGAAGATATTTGCCGTCCAAAGATCGGCATCATCGGTGCTGCTACCGCCATCTTTCCTTTCTCTGATGAACTGACCACGCGGAGCTTCCGTAGATGCCGCCGGGATTTATTCTAATCTATATTCTATGTTACTTCATCAGGGTGCTGCTTAGGCCAATAAAATCCCTATAAGACACATCAGATTTATCAAAAATATAAAACCATATTTTTGGTGTTTAATAAATCCTCAAATGTTTAAACTATAAAGCAACAAAGTAGTTTTCTTCAGGCACCTGTGCAGATACCTCACTGTGGGGTCCTGCTAGAGACAGGAAGAGAAGGTAAACACCGCCGCTGATCTAAAGACTTAAATAAAGGTCTTTTAAAGCTTTATTTTCACATATTTCTGAAATTTGCGATGTGATCACATTTATTTTCATGTAAATGATTTTTCAAAAAGTTTGAACTGTTTTAAAAACCGTGTTTTAACCGTCTCTGCGTGAACGCAGCGAATAACCAGATTCCCGTTAAAGATGTCTAATTTTCTCATTTTCCTTAAACAGGGAGAAAATGTGAGATGATAGAAAGTAAAGTTTGTTTCTCTTTTAGTTCCCCCGAGCTGATGTTTGATTCGGCTGTGTGATTTAGAGTGATTGATGTGTAGATGGTTGTTTCTAGTGATCAATTACATTCCTACTATGTTATCATAGTAGTAGTATTATATGTTTCTGGTGATCAATAACATTACTATATGATATCATGATAGTATTATTATATGTTTCTGATGATTGATAACATTACTATCTG
>JALJCO010005662.1:0-17129 GCA_023101725.1 Atherinomorus stipes
TATATAATCCACTGCTCCCTGGTAAAGCTGTCCCTCCTGTTAAAGCACTGAAAACTGCTGAATTTCTCAGCTCAGCACGGCACCCCCCCCCCCCCCAACCCCCGTCGTCCTCTCCTGACAAAGCTGGTCTGACATCACCGCGGCAGGTAATCAGCTGCTTTTAGGTAGTGTTAAAGAGGCCAGCTTAGCAGCTAAAGGCCTCAGTAGTTCACGTCATTCGGGGAAAAAATGCAAACCGCGTGCTGTGGAGAGCGCGCTCTTGTGGCCGATTCTGGTGGAGAGCGCCCGCACTCAAAGACAAAGTCACTTTCACTTTCCAGAGTTTCTGGCACGTTTTTACTGAGGTCCTGTTCCAATACAAATGTTTTAACGTGAAAAAGTGGGATTTCCGGGTGATGACACCTTTAACATTTTCGTATGTAAAGTTACACAAAAAATCCTTCGTATCGGCTTCGTCTCCTCTTCGTCCCAGCTTTGTCATCCCTTCATCTCTGCTTCGTCTTCTCTTCGTATCGGCTTTGTCGCCTGTTCGTCTTACCTTTGTCTCTGTTTTGTCTCCTCTTCGTCCCGGCTTCGTCACTTCTTCGTCTTAGCTTTGTCTCTGTTTTGTCTCCTCTTCGTCCCGGCTTCGTCACTTCTTCGTTTTAGCTTTGTCTCTGTTTTGTCTCCTCTTCGTCCCGGCTTCGTCGTCCCGTCATCTCTGCTTCGTCTCCGCTTCATATCGGCTTTGTCGCCTCTTCGTCTTAGCTTTGTCTCTGCTTCATCTCCTCGTCGTCGCCTCTTCGTCTTAGCTTTGTCTCTGCTTCGTCTCCTCTTTGTGTCGTCTTTGTCTCTGCTTCATCTTTTCCTCAGTGCTGCTTCATCTTGGCTTCATCACCGCTTTGTCTCAGCTCCGTCTCCTCTTTATCGCTCATTCATCGCTGTAAAAAACATAAGCTACAATTGTAGAACAGTTCTCCAAAAGCTTGAGGGGGAATTTATTATTTAATCTAATTTTCTTTTTTTGTCAGGGGAATCAGTTTCCATGTCATAGACAGATCAATATCACATATTTTACATTTCCATATATGCATAGTTTACAACGTTCTCGGAAGTCTATTGTAACAGTGACAATCCGATGGTTTTTGATCCCCCTTTTATATTTACAATTCAGAAATAACATGAATATATAAGAAAACAAAAAACATATCGAACGACAAGCTGTCATGTCCACATTTCTGATCCTTAATAAAGACAAAAAGAAGCTTCACAACAGAAGACTGTTTGGTATCCTAATTAATCCGTGTTTGTCTCTGTAGCAAATCAGGTCTTCATGGACCATTTTTCCCACAATCTTAAAAATGTATTTGATTATATCCTTATGGAAAACGTTAATCTTTCCATGGTAGAAATGCAATATACAACGTTACAGCAGTCCTCCAGAATTTGAGTATCTGGCTGTAACCATTTCTTGGTCACAGCTTTCTTCCCAGCTACAGACAACGTCCTCATGAGATATTTATCTGCTGTTGGTTTGTCATGCCACTCTTTGGAGCCCAAATACAATGTGGGAAAGTCAAAAGTAACAGTTGTTTGAAATACAAGTTCTAAGCTTTTAGGAACTTGTCGCCAGTAGGGCATGAGTTTTGAGCAACCCCAGAGTATATGGTAATGGTTGGCTAAGGCCGAGCCACATAGTCTCCAACAGCTTGTTCCAGCCCCTCCATGTCTCTGTTGAACTGGGGTAATGAAAAATCTCATGACTGATTTCCATCCAAATTCTCTCCAGCTGTGTGAGTAGGTTGTTTTCCATTGCAATTTACAAATATTATCCCATTCTTCTCCGTGATGAGTATTATGGCTTAAGGAGTTCTGAAATATTTTACACAGTTTGGATACTATTCCTCGTCCTCTCTCGGATGTGTAGGCCGTCACAAAAATCTTTAGTATGTCATTTCCTATTTTTTTCCCCCCAGCCATAATCTCAGTCAGCCGGTGGCGTATCTGTAAGTATCTGAAAAAATCTTTGTTTCCCAGTTTGTATTCTTTCTTACACGATTCAAAACTTATTAGTCCTTTCTGTGTTAAACATCTGCAGTGACTCGTGTCTTTCTCCACTTTTCAAATGTGGAGTCTGTTCTATTTGGTTTAAAGTCTGTGTCGTGAGCTCCCCATCTTCGTATCTTCTCATCTTCCAAGTTATGTCTTTTAACTATCTTCTGCCACACTTTAAAAGATGTTTTTGTCCACGGACAATTTCCTCGTAGCCTGCTATCTGCCATGATGGCTTGGCCGATATTGTTTACAATCTAAGTTGTCCTTACCTTCTTTTGGTATCACCGAAATTATAGCGGTATTTCATGTGGGAGGGGGTCTCTCCTGTTTCTAATATGCAGTTGCATATTGTTCGTAGTTTTGAACTGATCTCTGTAGCTCTTGTGCCGTTTGGCTGGAAAACCGTCTGACCCTGGGCTTCTGTGAGGTTTAAGTCTTGTTATTGCAGCTTTTACTTTATCATCTGTTATCTCCTTCACCAAATTTTTATTCTGTTCCTGTGTAACTTTGGCCAAGTGCAGAGATTCAAGAAAATGTTTCATTTCTTTAGTATTGTCCAGTTTCGGTTGTGAATATAGGTTCCTATCATATTCTTCAAAGCTGCGTTGAATTTCTTCTGGTTTACACTGAATTTTATTCGTTTGGGGACATCTTATTTTCGTTATAGTCGTATCTGCCTGTTGCTTTCTCAATTTATATGCCAATAATTTCATTGCTTTACTCCCAGCTTTATAATGCCCCTGCTTTACAAATATAATTTTTTTCTTAATTTCTTCTAAATAAATTTCATCTATCTCATTTTGCAATTTTTTAATTGCTACTGCATCAGCCGGCTGATTTCCTTCTTTATGTCTTTTTTGTAATGTTTTAAGTTGGTTATTTAGGTCATTGAGTTTCTCTTGCCTACGTCTCTTCAATAAAGAGGAGTGGGAGATTATCTTCCCCTTATTAATGCTTTGCATGCATCCCACACGACAGGAGGGAGACATCCCCATTATCAGTCTCTTTAAAGTACAATTCTGTCTCCTTCCCAAGTTCTTCTTTTATTTGTGCATCATTTAAGATGCTCCCATTCAGTTTCCACGGCGTTGTTTTTGGGTTATTAGTAATATTAAGTTCACGTTGTATTGGGGAGTGGTCTGATATGTCTATTGTTCCTATATCGCATGACTTTATTCGAAATTTGTCTTTTTTAAACATAAAAAATAGTCTATTCCAGAGTAGCTGGATTGTGGTACCGAGTAGTAAGTGTAGTCACGTGTTGTCGGGTCGAGGATCCTCCAAACATCAGTGATACTTATTTCCTCGATGAGAGACTTTATCTTGTTGATTATGGGCTTTTTATAACTTAAGCTGGAGCCAGATGAGTCCATGCTGGACAATTTTATATTCATATGCTCAGCAGTGTTAGCAGCACCCCATCAAACCTTCCTATGGTCATAATATATGTACCCTCCTTATCTTTAATCTCTGAGATATGTTCATATTGAACCTGATTTGAGATTAGGATAGCTGATCCTCGTCTATGTCCCGATCTATATGAGGAGTAAAACAGATACACTCATACAATTCTTATAAAAATAAAACAAAGCACAAACAAAACCAGAACAGAAATATCTGACTCACCCCTTAGTCGAAGTCTTTGTGCATTAACCAGTCAGGACCAGAATCAAGTTATGGGGCAATTTATCTCCGTGTCCGGGGGAGCAAAACTCTTAAGCTGCCATCGTTGCGGCTGCGGCCGGAAGTCCAGATACTTTAAAATTTTCTGTTGTAAAATGACAATAGAAAAAGCTTCGTCTCGGCTTCATCTTCGTCTTCATCACTGATTCGTCTCATCATCATCGTTGTAAAGAAAATAAGCTACAATTGCAGACCACTTATCCAAAAGCTTGAGACGCTGAAACGTATCTTGCTTTTAAATTTTTTTTTTTAAGGAATCGCAGCACGTCTAAATATGTATTCTTGTATTTGGTCTTTCTTCCAACATTCCAACAGAACATTTTAGAAAGACGGCGGTGTGACATCAGGAAAGTCCTCACACACGTCGTCATCGTCAAAGTGTATGTAGTTGTTTCTGTCTCCTGTTTTTTTTTCTTGTTCCAATATTATGTTGGTTTGTAAGTGAACATCTGTTTTCACTTCAGAGAGCGGTGTGTGATCGTGTGAATGGTCTGACTGGTTTTGTGTGTGGACATCTTTTATTCGTTCATCACTTTGTATCTTTGTCTTGTATCTGTGTATGTGTATATACATATATTGTCAGCCATATTTGTTTTGCATGTATTGCTTTATCTGTATTGTTCATCTGTTTTGCTTTTTGCTCGGACCCCTGTGTTCATGTTGGGTTTTATTTCACTTTATAAATAAATAGAAATATCTGGTATCTCACTAGCCAGTGATCATTTGTAGATTTGCTGTCACCATTTTGCTGAAACCATGTGTCCTCTTTTTCTATCCAGGTTAAGTTCCTCCAGATATCTGTCAGATTATTTAACTCGTAACTAAAATTACAAGTAATATAATCGTGTCTCATTTTCTGCTGGTGTTCTTGTTTTTTCTTTTTTAGGACTTGGTGCTCTTTTCGTAAAAATAAACCATGCCGTTTTCTACGATATCGTGCAAACTGCTGGCAGCAGATATCCACTCATCGTCCAGCTTAATGACCGTGCCTTCACGAAACGCGTACGAGTAAAAGTGAGAGAACTGAGGCCCTAAATGTTTATAGCAAATGACCGACTTTAGGGAGTAAAGCTGGTCTCCCCTCGTCTGTGGGAACGACGATGTCCTTAGAAAAGGAGACATTGTTGGTGGGTTGTGAGGGATAATGTTTCCACGGCAAGCAGAGTGTCACTATGTCAGGAAGAGGCTTCGGGAAACGAGATTCCTGCTTCCGTGTGGACTTGGCAGTTTTTACAGCGGTCCATGCCGCTGTTCTCCCGGAGTGCGGTGTTAAACAGGGAATTGAGGCTGTGTTTCTGCTGTAACAGTGGCAGGTAAAACACCTCGCCGAGCCTTTCCGTTCTGCTTTCAGTCATTCCACACTGCTCACACCTGCTGTGGTTGTTCACTTGAAGGCGCGACCGAATCCCAGTCTGCTGCAACTGAGGTAATAAATGTGCCAGAAAGTCCAGGGAATCATTTTGCTGTTCAAGGACGTAGCAAGGGGGGTCGAAAAGGCTCAATTCCTCCAAAACGGGATAGATGTCCGATGCTGTAATCAGACTTCCAGGGTTGTTGAAGGCTTTTAAAAGCAGGTTTTTATGCTTTAGTTGTCCCTCAGAAGAACCGCTGAATGTTTCCTGAGCAAGTTTGTCTCTGACAGTGTTCAGGTTTAAGAGGCTCTGGAAGGTGGCGTTCAACCAGCAGTTATTGTACGAATTAGCAAACTTGCAGAACTGCTGCATGGTCGAATGTCTGTGGACGGATGGAGGACGTTCCGCATCGTTTTCCTTCTTGCTGCATGTTTCCCCTTCATGCCGGTCCTGTGTGTTCGGGGTGCGATGTTTCTTGTTGAAGCTCATGCCCCAGATGGCGGAGCGGGGCCCCTGAGGCCTCCCGCCCACGTTAACTCCTGTCTGTGAGACTGGAGTTGATGCTTTCTGATGATTTGACCTGGATGCTGAATCCAGCTGTGGTCCAGAGACTTTCTGTGGCTGCAAGTCAACTTGTTTAGCAGCGACTTTCTCAGGGACGTGAGGGCTTGGGCCCACAGATGCTTCTGGTCCCGACGCCTGACAGTCGCTACGAGTTGCCATGTTGAGTTTGATAGTAAGTTCGGTCTTTTCCCACTCTAAATCCTTGACCGTCTTCTCCTGAGACTCCAGTTTAGATTTCAGTACTTGGTTTGCCCGGATCGCCTTTTCCAAGTGTTTCTTTAAATGTTCCAGCTCGTCTGGGTTCCCCGCCGGTCTCCGTTCGTACTGACCTGCGTTTGGTTTGTCAGAGGTCTGATCCAGCTCTCCAAAGACCTCCTTGTATTTTCTTAATTCCCGCTGAAACTGTCTCCTAAGACGGCTCTGTTGCTCATGTTGGCGGTCGAACTCCACCAAACTGTCCCACGTGCTTTTAGATGCTTCTTCTGCCAGAATACGTTTCTCTTTCTCTGCGGTAAGAATCTGATCCTTTTCCTCCATTTGGGCCTTCAGAGCCTTGAGCTGATCCGTCAAGTTGAACACCAGCTCTCTGGTGGATTTTAACTCTTGCAATTCGTGCTCAGCTTTTGTGCATTTTTCTTTTTCCACAGACAGAAACAGATGTTTCTTCTGCAGCTGTCCTCTTAAATGCTCTACTAGATTGGTTAGGTAGCTAACCTGATTCCTGCTAGACTCTAACTCTTGTTCAGCTGTGATTCTTTGAGTTTTCTCCACTGAGAGACACTCGTTACTTCTTTGCAGTGTCTCGTTGACATTTCCCAGCTGATTTTGCAGGAATTCGACCTGCTTCTGAAGGGATTGTGCTGGCGCTCTCGGGGCCCTGTTTCCAGGATACGGGAATCTAGATTCTGTCATACGGTGGCGACGTCTTGCACCAGACTGGGTTTGTTTCTTGTTGTCTGCCATTTCAGTTTGTCAAAACTAGTGATGTTTAAAAGAACGCAGTGTATAAAGATGTCTTCAGTTAAAGTTGAGAGGTATTTCCTAAAATTCGTCTCTTTGTGCCAAAAAAATCTTGACAGATTTGAGAATTTGAGAGTTGAAATCGCTTCTGTCCTTACAGGAATCTAGAGAAATAATAAGCTAATTCTATAGATGTGGGATGAAACACCTGTCGTGACATCATCAAGCAGGTGATGATGTCATTAGCCTTTGATATGAAAGCAACTATAAGGGCTCCGCCCATGTCATTGTTGCTAGGCAACTTCGGAACCTCTGTCATCAAAGTCATATGTGTGACCAAAGGGGAAAACCCCGCCTCAGAACAGTGAAGCTACTTCCTGGTTCCAAATATTTGTAGTTCTTCCTTCATCCACTAGGGGCTCCAAAACAGAGCAAATCCCCACAGACTCCCATGTTAAAAACGCCAACTTCACAGCAGAAATAAACATGTTTACAGGCTGGTTCGAAAAATCATTTTAGGTTTAACAGTTCAAGTTTACCTTCATGTCAACTGTGAGGGGGGGTGTATTTTTTTTTTATATAAAATGGGTGTTTCTCATTCTTAAATGTGATTGGCTGAGCTGCGTTCCAAGCCCGTGGTAAAACAGACTGTAACGCACATGTAGATCCGGCAGACCGCAGCACAAAATATCCCTGCGCCAGCATAAACAGAAGTTACGTTGCTTAGCAACCAACTGCTCTGAGTTCAACCGACTCGTTGGATTACATTTGTTTTAAGACTTTTGCAGACTTTGTGGTGAATTTCGATATTCTGGGTGTCCTGAACCTGGATGGGGGTGGAAGATGACAGCGCAGATTTAACCACGGACATGTTGCCTCATTTGCAAAGCAGCCGTCACAAAAACAGCTATGGAATGATAGGAGTGCCACAATAAAGAATAAATCTGAAAAAAGAATAAGAAAATAAATGAGCTAATATATAGACAAATACCTAAAACAAATAAAATATTTTTGTATTTTTTAATTATTTATTTTCACTTAACATTATTATTCATATTATTTAATTAATTGTCATTTATTTTTCCTTATTAATTTTTATATTTATTTCCTAATTCATTTTTGTATATATATCCTTATTTATTTTCCTATATATTTTCTTATTCATTTACTCATATATTTCCCTGTTTATTTCAACATATATTTTCTTTTTTATTAACTTAAATATATCCATACTCATTTCCCTATATATATCCTTATTCATTTATTTATACATATCCTTATTTATTTACTCATATATATCCTTATTTATTTACTTATATATTCCCCTATTTATTTCCCTGTATTTATTCTCATTTATTTCCCTTTAAATATCGTTATTCGTCTCTCTTTATATTCCCCTATTTATTTCCGTATTTATATCCTTATTTATCTTCTTGCGTCCGAGCTGTCAGTCATCTGCTTTGGGGCGGGGCTTGTGTCCAAACTGGCTAGTCGATCCCAGCACGAATGATGAACTAGCTCGACTCTAAACGGGGCTTCAGCATGAGTACACTGAACCGTCATTTGTATAACCACAACCGTGTGCTGTAATCTTATTTTGAGACTATTTTAGACGAAAAGTGAGTATTATAATTGCTTAAGTGTCGCTCATGATGGACCTATGATGCCTCGTTAAAGATTTTGGTCCGACTTTGAGCTGCTGTAATGCACTTCCGGTTATGTTACGCCGCCCAGCTGATGGTCGTCATGAACCTACAGTTTCATATCCACGTACAAATGACCTGATCTGTGTTTCCCATTTAAGTACCTAAGTTGCTGTAATGTGAGTCATGGGAGGTTTCCTGTTGATAATCTGTTTACATGAATAAAGCTTCCCAGGCTCTGGCTTATGACTGCATGTTTCTGATCAAACATTTGGAGAACGCAGAAAAGGTCTCAACAAATTACCGTATAACCACTGAAAATGACGCACAGATTGTAGCAGATACGGTATCAGCAGGGTTTTGTGGCTTAACTTTCCTGTTCAGAAATTCATCGTTGTTTGTGTCACGAAGCGGCACTTTTAGACCATACAGGGGCTTCTGTCAAGCGTGTATGTAAACCTCACGTTAACTAGAAGCCTACTCCGCGCCCTACTGTAAAAACTGGCCCTTGAGGAAGCAGAAATGCGCCACACGCACAATGCGTGCGCGTGCGTTGTCCATGAGAAATGGGCCTGGCCAGCTTTGTGCAGTGACAGTCATGCGAGGCCGGTTCTTAAAACAGGCTTGCTTGGTTAGAGTGAAAGAACGCAGAGTAAATAAAAAACAAAACTTCAGTTTGTTACTAAGTTTAAAGTTTACAAGAAAAGAGTTTGTCACATCTATAAAACTTGTAGTGGCGTAAAACCTTGAAGAGTTTCACATCTCTATTAATTTGCCCGATTAATGGTAGACACCTCATGTGTTAATTTTTCAGGCTGACAAACTCCCTCATGTCCCAGATCAACATGAAGGGTCATGGTTCCAAAAGGGCGTTCCAACCAATGGCACTTTACAACATTGTGACTGGTACATACTGTACTAGGAGTTGCACAACTTCAGATTTTTTTCAAAATATATTTTTCTGTCAATACAGTTGAAATTAAGCATTGTTGATGTCGATACATGTACATTTTTGTTGTTCATTTGATTGTATTGTGTAATTAGGAATAAACAAATGTTGGTTACAAGTTTTTCTTTGTCTTCACAGATGCGGTAAAAAAGTGGGACAGCAAAGCCACAGAGCATGAAATTAAATCTGCGGTGGCAGACCATTTCAAACATGCTCCTTGGCGGTCTGGTGGCGGAGGCTATGTTAGCAAAAACAAAACAGGTGTGTCCACAACAAGTGAAGGAGTCAAACTGAAAATCAGCTAATTGTTAAACACACTTTTGTATATAGTTATAGGGGATTATCTCGCTTCGTGTTTCGGTTTCTGGAACTTATTGAATTTGTGCGTTTCCTCTTCCGAGCCAGTTCAACAACAGCTGAATCCAATATCACTGCTCTGTTCCAATTTGTAAATCGGATAAACAACGCCAACCCTACTTTAGTTTTCATGGATTCCCGACTGAGGTGATGCTAAAGAAGAAGTGGATCAAAGCGATTCGCCGGGGTGAAGGGCCGAACTTTATATTAAAACAATATAGCACTTTGTCTGTAGCCGGCACTTCAATGATGCAGACTACACAGCTGGCGTTAGCAGGCTAGCGTTAACCAGCTAGCGTTTGCTGATGTGCCTAACTTTGTGCCTTTGAAAACACACAAGCATCTGAAAATTGGGTCTGTACCCCTCCCGTGTCCAGTGGAACAACTGGGGACTGCCAAGAAAGGAGACCGCTTATGAAAGTCTCAGTACTTTATAATAAAACAAGGTAGCATGTTTGTTTGTAGCCGGTGAGACGAAACTACAGCTGGCATAAGCAGGCTAGTGTTAGCTGATGCGCTCAACTGTACATTTTAAAATACACAAGCATTTGGAAATCAGATCTTAGGCCTTTATCATCAATAAAGCCTTAGGAAAAAAAAAACTTGCATAGGCCATGACATTCATCCAGTAGAGGTGACGTGCAGCTGCTGCTATGTGAAGAGACAATGTCCTTGTCTGATACACAAAATCTGTGAAAATGCTCTTTTACAAGCGTCTCCTTTCTTGGCAGTCCCCAGTTGATCCACTGGAAACGGGAGGTACAGACCCCATTTTCAGATGCTTGTGTGCTTTCAGACGCTCAAAGTTGGGCATGTTTGCAAACCTTAGCTGGCTAACGCTAGCCTGCTAACGCCAGCTGTGTAATCATCATTGAAGTGCCGGCTACAGACAAATGTGCAACCTTGTTTTATTATAAAGTTCGGCCCTTCACCCCGGTGAATCGCTTTGATCCACTTCTTCCTTAGCATCACTTCAGTCAGGAATCCATGAAAATTTAAGTAGGGATGGCGTTGTTTATTCTATTTACAAAGTGGGACAGAGCAGTGACATTGGATTCAGCTATTGTTGAACTGGCCTTATGATACGTGGAGTCCCCCGACGCCTCCCGGATCACATCCCTCAGTCCTGCGTCCTCAACAATATTCACAGGTCGATACTCTTTGGCTACCCAACGAGCAATAGCCTCCGTTATTTTGTTGGTAGTTTCCCTCGACAGCGGCCCACCTCTTGCTCCAAACTGTTGCAGAGTTGTCTGTCGGAGACCACCTCCCACCAGCGTCGCTGCCACACCCCAATGCTTCGCCTTCAGGTGATATGCAAGTGATGAATTGCTTCGGTGGTAATTAAATTCACTTTTACAAAGCACGCAAATTACTTTTGTTTTGTCCAAAGCGCCATCTGGAAAACAACTTAAAGCGAAATTGACCATCTAAAAGTGTGTCTTTCTTTCGATCCATCGCTAGCTTGACAAAGCAGAAGTGAGGAGGTACGGCAACCGAGGGAGCGCTTTGCTTTGCTTCTTCTTCGTGGGTTTTTTTCAAGTCATGGTTAGCAAACAACGTCACATGTTCTTTACCACCACTGGACGGACAACGTGTTTCCAAAAATACAGCAGAGTGTCGCCTCTTGGTGTTTTATACTCTTTGGTGTGGATCAGTAGCGATCAGTAGGAACAGCACAGACGGAGAAGAACGGAGCGCTTTTCAAGTTAATCGTTGCGGTTATTGGATTTTATGGCAATAAAGTAAAACAAATAACGCAAAAAGTTAACGCGATAATTTCAACAGCCCTAATAAATATATATATATATATATATATATATATATATATATATATATATATATATATATATATATACACATAGATGTAGATATATGTTATTGTTATTGTCCTACGCTTATGGAGTCTTTGTCCCACATTTGGTCAGATGGAATCTGGTCACCCTAACAGCGTAACTTCTCAGAATTTAGGGGCCCCCAAAATTAAATCCATTTTGGGGGCCTGAACATGCTCGAAAACTCACCACATTTTGGTAATGTTGAATTTTGTCGTTCCGGCGAAATTGTAAAGTCCCTAGAACTGCATGTCACCAATCTTTCACTTAGGTACTTAGGCCCAATCCCAGTGTTCCCCCTACCTTCAACCACTAGCCCTTACTCATGACCACTACACCCTCGAATTGAAGCCACAGGGGTAGGGCTTTGTAATCTTCTAGGAATTGGGACACCACTTGTTTCATGAACTTTTAGACACGTAAGCGACTGCGTGGTGACGTTTGCACATACGTCTCACCATAACAGCACACCCAGCAGCAACATGGAGTTAACAGTTGCAGTCTTTTTTCCTTTTTTTCTTCATTCATCATGCTTCAGTTGATTAATAAACGAAACAACCACACGGAGAAGACGTCGCCGTGACGACTGTTGTCTGTTGTAAACTGCCGACAAGCCTTCGCAAGCTTTTCCACAGTATTTTAGCCTAGCTAGCATGCCTAGTCCGGCTAACGTTGCAAATTAATGTGTAATCTGTACATATGTACATTTGTGAGTTTTCTTCTCCGAGTCCTGTCGCTCTCCGGAGGTTTCTGTTGTTCCCTTTTCTCTGGCCCGTCCTCAGCAAGTCAGCATCTGATGACCCTCGCTCTGAAGGGCCAAATTCATACCCCCCTACCCCTCGTTATATCTACTAACCCTACAGTCAAAGAGGAAGTGGGACAGCACTACCTTCACAGGAACAGGAAAAATTTAGGGGTAGGGCTAAAAAGTAGGGCTAGGGGGTGTATTGGGACGTACCCTTATTCCAAATGTCACGGCACACAAAAAGCCTTTGCAACCTATTCTCTGAACTCAACAGGAAGTCGGCCATTTTGGGTCATAATTGCTGTTTTGCCATTTTACTCAGGTTGCATTAAAATGAACTTCTCCAAAACTTTGGGGTCCTGATCGGCAGTGATTAAGGCCAAAGATTTGAAAGTCCTTCACAGCATGTCAAACTCCTCCATGATATCACAGTCAAAAGCTCAAGCTGATTCGCCAACGTAACCATAGCGAATACGAGCTCAAGGCAACGCACATAGGAAGTACCTCAAAATGACATAGAAAAGGTCGATCTCCACCACCCATGATGACAGGCTTCCCCTGAATTCATATAAATGGGAACATGTCAGATAAGCCAAAATATAGCTCTACAGCGCCCCCTAGAAAAACTCAAATGGTTAGCAGCATCTACCACATTGACCAAGAACTGAATGTGGCTCACAGTTAGAACATGTCAGGACCTACAAACAAGCCTCTTGGTCCATTTTGATAAATCCAACAGAAAGGTGACCATTTTCAGAAAAGTATTATTTTGGAGTATATTTTTGTTAAAGGAATAGTACACCCACAGAATGATGTGCGTTTATTTTCTCTCTCATCCTCATGCTGAGCAAGACTCTGCAGCACTTTTTTAATATCTCAAATGCAGCCGGAGATCGAACAGGTTTTCGTTTTCCCCCAACTTTGATATAATGGAGGTGACCGGGGCTCGAACCAAAAGGTCCATAACAGTCCACAAAAACTTGTCAATATTCCTCCATACTGCTCGTCCAATGTAATCCAAGTGTCCTGAGTGGGTAGCGTCCAGAATTCACTGTAAACCACATCATTTATTCGATTTTTGTAGCTTAAACAGTAGAACTTGTAGCTGCCGTGAAACGCGCCCCTGCGAGTTCACGACACTATGGAAGCCGTAACATTCAGGACCTACTCTGCCGATAATACAAGCGTAGAAGAAGAAATTTGCTGTTTACCTTGTGTAAGAGCGAACGAGCTGCGGACAAACACAAGAGGGGTTGGATATTAATTTAAATTAGTATCTCAAATATATTTGAGATATTAAGAAAGTGCTGCAGAGTCTTACTCAGCATGGAGGGTGAGTAGAAAATAAATTATTTGTACTATCAGATATTTTAGTTTTCTCATTTCTGTGACACACTTTTTTACCAAAAAGCTGAATTTCTTTTGGAATGGGGAAAATAAAGTCTTGCTGCTTACAACTCATTTTTGTTGTCATCTTCATTATTACTTGCAAAATGCACATTTTTAACTGCAGTTCATGTCAATGTCAAATGCTTTGAGCAAGGCACTGCAGGGAATTGAACCCCATCCCAACACTGAGAGTACCATACCAGTGCCTTTGGCTTATTTTGCAAGACATGGCTAAACCTGCATCCAGAACAGCATTTTGGTGTCGACATTTTATATTAACTCATATTCAGCCAAGTTTTCTGTTCTGTTTTTTGGGAAAAAAAATAAATAAAAAAAATTATTCAATATTGATCGCATTAATTGATTAAAAAAAGGTCACAGCATCTTCTCATAAATGTTGTCTTAATGCAGGAAACAAAACCTTTCCATTTTTTAAACCACTGCACACATAATCCAACAGTTTCAAAATAAAACACATTTACAATAAAGCTGTCTTGGGAAACATTTAAACATCTTCAAGTAACCCTGAAAAGCAAACTTTGTACAATTTTATGGAACTGTGGGAATGTGGTTTCAAATGACACAGAAGACTAATATTTGCATTGTGATATCCATCCTACACTCAACATGACCTTGGATGCTTTCCTAGACTGCCCGTCTTGTCTCCAATATTATAATCTACTAAAAAGTACAATTTACTGCCTCATGGTCACTAAAATAAGTTGCTGCAACTGTTGCCTCTACTTCATAAAATGAGATCTTTATGTAAAGCTGATCTATCAACGCAGTTCTTCCTGTTGTTGGTTCTGTGACTATCTGACTGCCCTCAGTCTCTCATAAACTGAGAGATGACTCGGTTTATGATCAAGGTCAGATCGGGTCGAGTGGGTTTTGGTACGGATGTGTTGATTCCACGTTGCGTCCCCCCAGTAAACTGTACCCTGGAGGCAGAGTACTAACCGGATAACGCTGTCATCATCGCAGTGCAACGCCTTGTAACCATGGCACCACACCAGCCAGAAACAAAGGATCATCCCTGTTTTAATGCCGGAAGTGACTTTTTAACCCTAACCCTGCAGTGTGCTAGCTCCACCTCTTTGTTCCGGATCGGTTTGATCAGTACCCCTACGGAAGGGTCCCAAAAAAGTAGGACGGATCAGGTCGGATATAAGGGTACCCGTCCCAGTTTTGACCTGTGGAGACACAAAAATACGTGGACTGACCCGACTCGCTGGTGGAAACGGGGCTGTAGGTGTCACGGTGTGGCTCTTTTAAATACCGGCGACTGCAGAGGAGAAAGACAGGCCATCACCAAAACAATAAAAGCTTTATGAAAGGAATAAAATCAATAAAAGTAAGCTACGGAATGAATGAAAGTCCAAATGAATAAAAAAAGTACTGGAAAAAATAAAAAGTCCAAACAAAAGTAATAAAACAATGAAAGGACTAAAAGGGGGCTCGCAGTGGCTGACGTCTCCAACGGCTCCTTCTTTGGATCCGTCCTCCCGGCGGCCCTCCTTCAGGGTCTGCAGCCGCCCTCTGACTCCCAAGCCACACTACTTCTTTTTCTTTGCTGTGTCCCGGTCCCTCACCAGCAACCTCGTGACAACACGACTCCTGTGTTAAGAGAGGTTCTTAAACTTATTCAGCCAGTCACCCATCTGTGAAGATATGTTTGGTACAGCAGGACAGGTCACACACTTTATGCAGTAAAATAATCAATGTAATAAACATTTAAAAATAAAGACAAACTCCATGTAGCTGTGAACTTCAGACATGAATATGTAAACGACCAGCATGTAACAAGCTGAAATAACATCCAGATACACACACTGACAACCTGATTCAGTCAGAAAGTTTCCTCATTAGCATTTAAACTGATAATAAAGTGTTTGTCCTTGGTGCTGTTTTAAGATTATTTGACCAGCTGGATGAGGACAGGCGTGGACAGTATGTATGGACAGACTAGTTTTTCCCAGACTAAGTTCCTAAACGTTTTCAGGCAGCCAACAACTCAGTGGAGAAATGCTTGGTCCTGCAGGACTGACCAAATATATAATACAGTAAAATAAGCAATATCATTACCATTAGGGATGGGCGATACCGAAGTTTCTCATGTAGATACGATACCAGTAGTTTGTGGCACTTTTTCAGTGATACCAATATCGATACCCATACTTTTTGTCCTTCTATCACGTGATTGTACATTTTGCATTAATATCTTGAATGCAAGGGCAATATTAGATATAAGTAAAACCTGAGAACAGAAGTACTGAAGAGAAATGCTTGTAAAACAATAATAAATTATAGTGATGATAAAATTAAACAAAAATAGATTAAAAACATCTTTCAATATCAAATAACAGAATATATGCTAACTAAAGTAATCAAATTTATTAAGTGGAAAATGTTAACATAGAAAATACAATAGTAATATTACAAATTTACCAAAACATGATGTAAAATAACCTGCAATAAACCACTGAAAGACAACACAGCATCATCATCATCACTAACATGAGCAGCATTATCATGACATCTGATAGGCTACCACCATCATGTGATACAGAAGCTAAGAATCTGATAGGCTACCACCATCATGTGACACAGAAGCTAGAATCTGATAAGATACCACCATCATGTGACACAAAAGCTAGAATCTGATGAGGCTGCCACCATCATGTGACATGAAGCTAGAATCTGATAGGCTACCACCATCATGTGACACAGAAGCTAGAATCTGATAAGATACCACCATCATGTGACACAGAAGCTAGAATCTGATGATGACTACCACCATCATGTGACACAGAAGCTAGAATCTGATAGGCTACCACCATCATGTGACACAGAAGCTAGAATCTGATAGGCTGCCACAAATCTGGCTGCTTTCATCATTTCATCGCCTAAAACTCTCACTTCTCCCAGAAGCTTGAGGGGGAATTTATTAGCCTGTGTTACTTCAATAACTTGACTCGTATTGTAGCGGCTGGAAAAGTCACAGAAAATGCATCCTGGAAAATAGCTTTTAGAAAAGACTGGGAAGCCTGTACTTATGGGCTGATAGCAACATGTGCCTGAGATGACGTTACAGCAAGATTGGTTGGTCTGTGATACTTTTAAAGGTGTCATAACCTGCTGTTTTACATCCACAATCCTTCTTAAATTATCTTTAAAAATGAATTTTTAATTCTGGTTAGGTGGAGCCAGAAAATTTGATGGCCCATTGTTTTAACCTCTTTTTTATTGCCAACTTTTGTTTGTCGCGAGAATACGTACGAGAATCAGAGCCTGTGTGTAACATGGGCATTCATGAAGCAAACGTCAAAGTGGAAACAAAGTTTTTTATCAGGACAGAGCAGGTGAAGGAAATGATCTCCCAGCAGAAAAACGTGATGAAAACGTAACGGTGCGGTTGATGGAGAGGATCCGGAGTAAAGGGCTGGACTCTGATGAATATAAGGAGCGGACGTCTGACGTGAAGTTAACCGACAGTGTTTAGCTTCTGCAGCTACATTAGCAGCTTGTCCACTCGTCAGCCACCGTTTACTGGTCTCTGACACAAAAGATAATAAGTTACAGAGCAGCGACTGCCCGACTGCACATCCTCACTGATAA
>JALJCO010005663.1:0-111690 GCA_023101725.1 Atherinomorus stipes
TGTAGTGATCTCAAGCCCAAAGGTCTCAGCAAAAGGATACACACATCTAACCAAATATACTTTGGAACACACACTGATTGGTAAAGGCCATTTGGATGTAAAACAGACATCCCAAGGAGGAATTTTGCTCAGAGAAGGACCTTCTCTGAGTAATCACTAATTTACGGTCCTGAGAGCAACTCAGGAGAGGACCTGCATTTTGGTAAAACAAACAGTCCAATCGGTGAACTTTGAACCTATCCTCCAATCTTAAAGATACTCCTTCACAGTATTTACGACCTGCTATAAATTGGTTCCTCATAGCCAATTTTTTGTAATGTGTTCTTAACATCCAAGAACTGTTTTATATTATCAGGAAAGTAAGCTCATGTTAATCTCATGATGAAGACTTTTCTTTTGATATGCAACATGACATACTTTGGTGATTAGAAACTAGATGTTTCTTCCCTAAATTCACATCACATGCATTCCATGATTTGCTGCATAAAGGTGAAGAAAGAGACACTTTACCCAACTGCTGAAATCCACTTTTATGATAGAAATGGACTTTCTCATATCAAATGATGTCTAACATGTATTTTCTTTACAGGAATCTTAAGGCATCAAGATTAATCCTGTTTCATCTGTTTAACTGATTTGTTTATTCAATGTCTTCCTTTATTCATATAATTCAGATCTTTGCTTTATTTTATTTTATTGTGTTCATTTTATTTCATCCTGTCTGAATAATTGATCCATTTGTACACATGCCTCACTTAGAATTCACAGATGCTTATAACCATTAAGCTGACTGATAGTCAAATGATCATTTGAGATGTGTCTGTCTATTGGAGGAAACCTGACTCTGTCAGCTTCCCATTGGCTGACAAGCTGCAAGCCACATTCCACTGCCAGGCAGAGCGCGAAGCTCTGAACTGTGAGAATCAGAATTGGAGAATGAGAGAGATCTGATGAGAAGAAGAACGAACAAGGCAGAACTGAAGAAACTTGGAACAATGGGGAAAGAATGAGACGAAACCTGCTCTGAACTCAGCAGAGTTCAGAACCACGGATCACTCAGGGAGGAGTGATGCAGAGAAGACGACTTTACCCCAAATCATCTTTACTATCAACCATCCCGTGACATCAGTCCTGAAGCTGCACGTCTCTGGGGAGACGGATGAGAGAAAGAGGACGAACCAGAACCACCACTGAGCTGACAGCCCGCAGAGAGCCGGACAAACTTCCAGGAGATCGGGAAGATTTTTGGGGGACATCCACCCGACAATCTTCCAAAGGATTTGAGGAACAGTCCAGCAGAACCAGGACGTGAGTGAAGCTCCTCAGTCAGACGGAACCTCTGAGGAGAATCCTGACCATTTGCTATGAAATATGATCTGATGTCACAAGAAGTTGGTGATAGTGAATTAATCCAAACCTACGGTTTACCAGACCCAATTTAACTTTGTTTAGTTGGATTAAGAAATCCTTCCTTCTTTTTCTTTGAACATTTATTAATTAACTGAGGCTTAATTAATGTTTCATTTTCATACCATCTCACATTTCTTTCACAAGATAACTTTTGGTTGATCATCATGCTCACATATGTCTTGTATATATTTTGTACATACATTATCTCATGTAGTTTGTAGACTAGTTAATAAATACTCCGTATTATCTTAACTAGTCGTTGTTTGTGGTTTTCTGATGTATCATGAAAGGTCACTTCAAGCGAGAACTCATGAAAGCGTCCTGAGACTGATCACTTCATTAAATCAATCTAAGAGTTGATTTAAGACTTTAATGGTTTTTCTTGCTTCCATTACATATCAAATAAGTAAGGTGGTGCTCCGAGGCTGTATTAGTATTGATATTAATAGAAATATTAATATTAATATTAATATCATACAAAGTGACGCTATATATATATTGTGGTTACCCAAGCTAAATCACAACATATTATGGATCCCCTGCGTGAGGCGTTTGAAAACTTTTCATGATACAAAGAAACCCACTGAACTGTTGCTGGTCAACATGTGTGAGCATTTCATGTTCCAAACTGGATGTGAAACATTTTAATGCACTTTAGAACAGAGGAAAGTGTGGACGCACACAGACTCTGGCAGAGTGGGGGACACACGCTCTCAGCGAGCTGCTGACCCAACCCCTCTGATTTATGACCTTCCCTTTACACAATAGAAGCTAAAGCTAAGCTATGCTTCTGCTCCTACATGTTGCTACATGTTAAGTTGATTTTGCATGCATAAATAGCGCTTGAACGTTCATTTTTGAAAGGCCTTCGTGGGCAACAGTGTTGCGTATTCCAACATTAGTTGACCTGCACTGAGTGTTAGATAATTTAACTGCGTATTCCAGTAAATTAATCTGCACCAGACCCTCCGTTAGCTAGCTAAGATTAGCTACCTTGGTCTGCTAAGGCCGTGACTCCCCAAGGAGAGGAGACGGTTGGAGGTGCAATAAAAACCCACTGCAGTGTATTCCTGCAAGTGATTCATTCATAGCAGAAGTTGCTCGATTTTCTTCCCTAACAGACCCAAAGAGGTGAGCAAGGGGCAGATTTAAATCTGAGATTATTGGCTGTAAGAGCATTTAGAAGATTTTACTCAATTCACGCACCTGAGGAAAGTGCTGATGAACAGATCAAACAATTAAAAACACTTTGATCTTTGAACAGTTGAAGAAATTGCTTGAGAAGTTTGACTTCCTAAACAATTTCATTTTGGAAGGTTGCTTTCTGCTCTCTACCCACAGAGTAAGAGAGTGTGTTTATCTTTGAGCATCTTGAAACTTCTAAGAAAGTTTGCAAGCTGCCTTCTTGTGTTCTGAGACAATCAGACAGATCTGAGTGTCGCTGAAGAAAGCCACTCTTACAACCACAGTTGTGTTAAACAACAAGGTTTCACCTGCCAAATTGGAAAATCCAATTCTGGAAATCCTTTTGAAACATGCTTGATTTTCACTAAGAACACGTTACCTGTTTATGCAGGTAAAATCCTCAACACTGACCACAGCAACGTAACTCTGATCACGGATCAGAAACGAGCCACAGATAAAAGTCTGACCAAAACCTTTGGTTGCTTATCTGTTGTTTTTCTGGCGCGTTTTAAACAAGTCCACCATGCAGTGGAGAACGCAGGAAGCAAATTTAAAGCGCAAGTCCAGAAATTTTCACAGCTGAAGGAAGAGAATACATCTCTCCAGCACAAGTTTGAAATTCTGGAAAAAGTCGTCAGTCAAAACCAGACTAGCATAACTGAACTAACAGATCAGTTTACTGAGACTAAGAAAGAGAATGATGAACTTAAAGAGGAAAACAGGGAGCTTGAACAATCGCTCCACAGCTGCCAACAGGAACTGGCAGAAACTCAGACTGAGCTGAAGCAGCTAAACCAGATTCACGAGGAATCACAGAGCTCTCTTCAGGAAGCTCAGAATGAAATCCAGGACTTGAAACTGGAAATTTCTGTTTATGACAAACATCTCAATGATAAACAGACACGAATCCAGCTGCTGGAAAGACAGCGAGCTGAGGCTAGAGATGAGCTAAGCTCAGCTTATCAAGACCAAGACCACTTATCAGAGGAACTGATAAGAGCCAGAAGAGAACTGTTTCAGTCGTCTGAGACTGAACACAGAGCAGGAAATCAGAGCATCCTCTGTGATGACAGAGAGGATCTTCTCAGTAACAGGAAGTCTCATGAGAATTCTTCTTGTCCACATTTACCTCCTGTACCACATATTTCCCCTCCAGATCCTAAAACATCTCCAGATCCAGGCGGTACCTACCAGGCTGATGGGCCTGCAGGAGCCAGGATTCACCAGGCTCCCACAGATAAAGATCTTTTCAGAATTGCTCAGAATTTGCCAAAATTGGAAACCACATTTGGCAAATTAAATGACATCCGAACCTACTTGAATGACATCAGCTTCTACCTGCAAAGGTTCCCAAAGGCTTCTGTTAGTGACAAAATCTTCCTGATCAGACTAACAGCAAGCAATGATGTCAAAAAGTTTATTGAACGCCAGACAGATGCGGTCAGAAATGACTTTTCCCTCCTCTGTGAAGCTTTGGAGAGAGAGTTTTCTGAAGAAGAAACTCAATCAGGTTTGAGTTTTGCCTTGAACACAAAACAGGGCAGACAAGAACCACCGAGCCGGTTCTACCACAGACTCCTCAGAGCTTACTTTGGTTTGCATAATGAGGAAAATATAGATGAAGACCAACACTTCAAAACAATTTTTCTCAGTAACCTGCATCCTGCCACGAGCAGTCACTTAGGCATCGTCGCAAATCCTTACAATGCTACAATCCGAGAGTTACGTACGTGGGCTGATTTAGGTTTTCAGAAACACCTGCAAACTAAACACCGCAAACTTGACACTGTGCTGACTGCTGAGTCTTCTCCCACGGAGCTGGTAAACAGACCTCTGATGCAGCCACTTACAGACCTAAGTCAAAGTCCCGTCAGTCCAGTAAGAAACAATCTTACTCACAAGCTGAACATTACGGGTGAAGAGCCTTAATCTCGGAGTTAAGTCTCAGCCAAGCAACCACAGTCTGTACCTGAATGAAAATTAAACAATTTTCTCCAGGTCTGAACCTAACTTTAAGCTTTCACAGCGAAGTTTATCATCCAGACTTCTCCCACAGCAGATTTCACACGCGTGATTTCAACAAGTGGGGGAACATTGAGCTAAAATTTACTGTATGTAACAGCAGAAGTTCGATTTCACATTGAATGTGCTCACATCCAGTTGCAAATATAAGCTCCATTTACACATGGACCCATGCATGACCTATTAGAGGATATTAATCATTATTATACTGTAGTTTAGTTAGAAAAGAACAATTCTTTTTCTTTCCTTTTTCTATGCTTTGTTTTAATTCTTAATCACTTGAAGCAGTATTTTGATTTTTCTTTTGTAGATTAAAACCTTTTAAAGTTTTTTTACAGTACACATTTGTTTATCATTATTATTTTGATAATTCAGACTTTAACCTTTAGTCCTGAATACATGTTTAACTCTTAAGTTACTTTAGGTGTATGAATAGTGCATGCATATCCTTTTGTCGACTTTTATTTAGTTTTCTTATGATTTAGTGAATCCATTTCTTGATGACATCAGTCATATGGAAAAAGCAAATTGAACCTGCAAGAATCATCGCTGCTCCCTTTGCACCACTTCATCTGTGATTACGATCTCCTTCTTAACTGAACATCGTAATCAAGTGGGGGAATATGTAGTGATCTCAAGTCCAAAGGTCTCAGCAAAAGGATACAAACATCTAACCAAATATACTTTGGAACACACACTGATTGGTAAAGGCCATTTGGATGTAAAACAGACATCCCAAGGAGGAATTTTGCTCAGAGAAGGACCTTCTCTGAGTAATCACTAATTTACGGTCCTGAGAGCAACTCAGGAGAGGACCTGCATTTTGGTAAAACAAACAGTCCAATTGGTGAACTTTGAACCCAGCCTCCAAGCTTGAAGATACTCCTTCACAGTATTTACGACCTGCTATAAACTGGTTCCTCATAGCCAATTTTTTTAATGTGTTCTTAACATCCAAGAACTGTTTTATATTATCAGGAAAGTAAGCTCATGTTAATCTCATGATGAAGACTTTTCTTTTGATATGCAACATGATATACTTTGGTGATTAGAAACTAAATGTTTCTTCTCCAAATTCACATCACATGCATTCCAGGATTTGCTGCATAAAGGTGAAGAAAGAGACACTTTACCCAACTGCTGAAATCCACTTTTATGATAGAAATGGACTTCCTCATATCAAATGATGTCTAACATGTATTTTCTTTACAGGAATCTTAAGGCATCAAGATTAATCCTGTTTTATCTGTTTAGCTGATTTGTTTATTCAATGTCTTCCTTTATTCATATAATTCAGATCTTTGCTTTATTTTATTTTATTGTGTTCATTTTATTTCATCCTGTCTGAATAATTGATCCATTTTACACATGCCTCACTTAGAATTCACAGATGCTTATAACCATTAAGCTGACTGATAGTCAAATGATCATTTGAGATGTGTCTGTCTATTGGAGGAAACCTGACTCTGTCAGCTTCCCATTGGCTGACAAGCTGCAAGCCACATTCCACTGCCAGGCAGAGCGCGAAGCTCTGAACTGTGAGAATCAGAATTGGAGAGATCTGATCTGATGAGAAGAACGAACAAGGCAGAACTGAAGAAACTTGGAACAATGGGGAAAGAATGAGACGAAACCTGCTCTGAACTCAGCAGAGTTCAGAACCACGGATCACTCAGGGAGGAGTGATGCAGAGAAGACGACTTTACCCCAAATCATCTTTACTATCAACCATCCCGTGACATCAGTCCTGAAGCTGCACGTCTCTGGGGAGACGGATGAGAGAAAGAGGACGAACCAGAACCACCACTGAGCTGACAGCCCGCAGAGAGCCGGACAAACTTCCAGGAGATCGGGAAGATTTTTGGGGTCCATCCACCCGACAATCTTCCAAAGGATTTGAGGAACAGTCCAGCAGAACCAGGACGTGAGTGAAGCACCTCAGTCAGACGGAACCTCTGAGGAGAATCCTGATCATTTGCTATGAAATATGATCTGATGTCACAAGAAGTTGGTGATAGTGAATTAATCCAAACCTACGGTTTACCAGACCCAATTTAACTTTGTTTAGTTGGATTAAGAAATCCTTCCTTCTTTTTCTTTGAACATTTATTAATTAACTGAGGCTTAATTTATGTTTCATCTTCATACCATCTCACATTTCTTTCACAAGATAACTTTTGGTTGATCATCATGCTCACATATGTCTTGTATATATTTTGTACATACATTATCTCATGTAGTTTGTAGACTAGTTAATAAATACTCCGTATTATCTTAACTAGTCGTTGTTTGTGGTTTTCTGATGTATCATGAAAGGTCACTTCAAGCGAGAACTCATGAAAGCGTCCTGAGACTGATCACTTCATTAAATCAATCTAAGAGTTGATTTAAGACTTTAATGGTTTTCCTTGCTTCCATTACATATCAAATAAGTAAGGTGGTGCTCCGAGGCTGTATTAGTATTGATATTAATAGAAATATTAATATTAATATTAATATCATACAAAGTGACGCTATATATATATTGTGGTTACCCAAGCTAAATCACAACACTGAGAACAAACAAGGAGCTAACTAGGAGCCACCGGTCGGCAGGCCCGGGCTTTCGGTCTGCCGCATGTCAATCAAAAGGACACGCCCTTAATTATGTGTATTTTCAAGATTAAATAACATCTAAATGGATGAGTTATAAAAAAAAATCCCGCCCTCACAGTTGACATGAAGGTAAACTTGACCTATTAAACCTAAAATGATGTTTTGAACCAGGCTGTAAACATGTTTATTTCTGCTGTGAAGTTGCCGTTTTTAACATGGGAGTCTATGGGGATTTGCTCTGTTTTGCAGCCCCTAGCGGATCAAGGGAGAACTACAAAAATGACTTCTTCCAGGTAGCCTCATAGTTGGCAACTGGAGGTTGCCGCTTGGCAGTCGCCCACATTGCCCATAGCAAAAACCGGCCCCGATTAGTGTATAAAAACACTAAGGCTGGATTGCACCAACAAGGTTTAACTTTAAAACCAGGTTAAGTCATGGTTTAAGTTGTAATTCAGTTGCACCAAACTTTAAACCTATTTTAAAATTAAGGCAGATTAAATTTAAACCTCTCTTTAAATCTCAGTTTATTTTTCATTCTTAACCAGGTTTCCGTTGCACCAGAACCTTAAACTCCATCTTAAACCTTGATCTTGGATTAATGCTAAACTGACAGTTGGGGAGGTTTAACTGTCACAATGGCTGCATTTTTGAGGTGGATTGAACAAAATGATGATCTTCCTGGAAGAAAACTGAGAGGCAGGCTCAATCCACTTGAATTTTATGATGAGGAGGAATTTTTGGTGAGATACCGTTTTACCAAGGAAACTGTTTTGGAGCTGAACAGGAAAATTGGACCAACTGTTATGGGTTCAGACCGACCACGTTTTAGTGACAGGTTTAATAAGTATGTTATCGGGGGGTGAGCTTTAACGGCACGTATGCAGCTGTAACCCTGATGCTGCAAGTCCTGGTTGCACTGAGATTTATGCCACTGGCTGTTACCAAAGAGTGGATGGAGACCAAGTAATAACATAAGAAACATTGTTGCTGAGCAACAATGGAACGTTTACACGGAAAATCAGTTTAAACTAAATTTATGTGTTTAAACTGAGTTTTACTAAACAGAGATTAATATTAAGTGGTGCAACAGAGCTCCGTTTAACTTTAAATACCTATTAACTCATTTTAAACCTAGTTTAAGGAAGGCAGCATTCCCAGGAACAGAGGGCAGATTTTAGCAGAACACTTTCCTCCATGTCTACGAGTCTTTTTGCTAGATTTTATTTTTCATTTGATGGGTTTCAGCCTGATCTTTGAGCTGGATATGACATGTTTGGTTGGAAGATTAGTGCAGGTAGATTGCTGTTCATAAAGCTCAGGTGTTCAGAAGAAGGGCTTGGTCGACTATTTTAATGCAGTGGGCATCATGGAGGGCCTTGAGTCACCCAAAGAGGAGGAGGAGGGGTCGTGAGAACCAGTACAGGTTCAACTCCCCCTGGCCTGCATTAATCCCTCCTTCCCTCTCTCTTTCATTGTTAACCCTTTCTGGCAGCGGGTTGCAACCTCTCCCACTCCCACACAAAAACATTGACTCTTTCTTCTTCAGTGGATGAAGCCAAATAAAGGAAACAATACACGAGAAAAGATCAGATCATTAAAATATCATGCAAATAACATAATTATATCAAATGATATTTTAAATTAGCTTTAGCCTTCTTCTTTGGAAAGTGGTTTGGCCGTTTTCAGAAGTTCAGGGATATTTCCAGGCATGATTAAGGCTCATAATCTGCCATTAAGTGTCCAGATGGTCTGAGAATTCAGAGGAACTATTATTGATGTTCACAATAAATTCAGAAGAGAAAATACACACTTAATTAACCCTAAAACCCCCACTAAGTCTTCTGTATCCAGTCAGAGAGCTTAAATTGACAGTAATGTCCAATCAGGAGCAGCCAAGGATCAAAAAGGGAGCAGAATGTTCGATGTGTGTTTGAACAGAAGAAAAATAACGGTCCTCCATGCTGGAATAAAGCCAAGAAGAGCTTTCTGATGCAGCTGAGTTGGAGTTGGTTTTGTGAGGATAGAAGATAAATAGCAGCAGAAATAAGTGGAAATGAGGAAAAAGTGTAAATATGTAAATAGTCTCTGTTGTGTGTTTGTTTCAATACCTGAAAGCCGAGACTTGAGAGAATGATATGCAGATGAGAAAAGGCTTCACTGTTGATCTGTGTGGTTTTTCTACAAAGTTCTGTTGGTAATAAATTCTGGTTTCGGTTTGGTCAGTTTTTATGGGTATATCTATTGATACATTCATTTACATCATTTTAGCCTCATAATCTGACAACTGGGGTTGAACTGAAACATGAAGTCTGGATGCTGACTGGGATTAAAGGTTTTAGATGTTGACTGGGATTAAAGGTTCTAGATGTGACTGGGATTAAAGGTTCTGGATGCTGACTGGGATTAAAGGTTCTGTATGCTGACTGGGATTAAAGGTTCTGGATGCTGACTGGGATTAAAGGTTCTAGATGCTGACTGGGATTAAGGTTTAATGTGACTGGGATTAAGGTTTGATGTGACTGGGATTAAGGTTTGGATTCTGACTGGGATTAAGGTTCTGATGTTGACTGGGATTAAGGTTCTAGATGTGACTGGGATTAAAGGTTGGATGCTGACTGGGATTAAAGGTTCTGATGTGACTGGGATTAAAGGTTTGATTCTGACTGGGATTAAAGGTTCTAGATGTTGACTGGGATAAGGTTCTAGATGTGACTGGGATTAAAGGTTCTGGATGCTGACTGGGATTAAAGGTTCGGATGCTGACTGGGATTAAAGGTTCTGGATGCTGACTGGGATTAAGGTTCTGGATGCTGACTGGGATTAAAGGTTCTGGATGCTGACTGGGATTAAGGGTTCTGGACGCTGACTGGGGGGGGGGGGGATTGAAGGTTCTGAATGCTGACTGGTATAAAGGTTTTAGTGCTGACTGGTATAAAAGGTTTGAGATGCTGACTCGTATTTAGGTTCTGATCCTGACTTGGATTAATGGTTCTATATCTGACTGGAATTAAAGGTTTAGACGCTGACTGGGATTTAAGGTTTTGGATGCTGACTGGGATTAATGGTTCTGGACTCTGACTGGGATTAAAGGGTCTAGACGCTGATTGGGATTGAAGGTTCTGAATGCTGACTGGGATTAAAGGTTTTATATGCTGACTGGGATTAAAGGTTTTAGATGCTGACTGGGAAAGGTTAGAGCTGTGGGATTAAGGTTTTGATGCTGACTGGGATGAAAGGTTTAGATCTGACTGGGATTAAAGTTTTAGATGCTGACTGGGGTTGAACTGAAACATGAATGGATGCTGACTGGGATTAAAGGTTCTGATGCTGACTGGGATTGAAGGTTCTAGATGTTGACTGGGATTAAAGGTTCTAGATGCTGACTGGGATTAAAGGTTCTGGATTCTGACTGGGATTGAAGGTTTTTATGCTGACTGGGATTAAAGGTTCTGATGCTGACTGGGATTAAAGGTTCTAAATGTTGACTGGGATTAAAGGTTCTGGATGCTGACTGGGATTAAAGGTTCTGGATGCTGACTGGGATTAAAGGTTCTGATGCTGACTGGGATTAAAGGTTCTAGATGCTGACTGGGATTAAAGGTTCTGGATGCTGACTGGGATTAATGGTTCTGTATACTTACTGGGATTAATGGTTCTAGATGCTGACTGGGATTAAAGGTTCTAGATGCTGACTGGGATTAAAAGTTCTAGATGCTGACTGGGATTAAAGGTTCTGGATGCTGACTGGGATTAATGGTTCTGTATACTTACTGGGATTAATGGTTCTAGATGCTGACTGGGATTAATGGTTCTGGACGCTGACTGGGATTGAAGGTTTGAGATGCTAACTGGGATTAATGGTTCTAGATGCTGACTGGGATTAAAGGTTCAGTTTTTACAAGTTGGTTTATATTTAACATATAAAACTTAAACAGGCTGATAAAACATAGCAGAAGATGGCTTGACGTTTTGACAGTTAATGTAAAGTTCTGGCTCGTCTCGGTTTCCATAGGTCTTATGTACGTAAATCCTCTGCATGATTATTATTTGATCCTTATCTTGAAATGAAAGATGTCTCCTATCAGTATGTATGAATAGAAAACATTATTTGGAGACAATGAGCCCACCATGGTTCTGATTTATGGTAATATATATTATGTTAATAACCTACTCATAGCTGCGTTTCTGAACAGCATCGTGACATCAAACCCCCTCCACTGCCCCCCGGCATCAAATCTGTGAACATCCCAAACACTCAGCTGAGGATGCAAAGTGACAGCAGCCACAGCTGAATATCAAGTATCCTCAACAGAACTTCATATTCAGGGACCGTTGGCTTTTAGGCTGTGTTCATAGTTTTGCTGCACTGCCTGGAGTGCAGACAGCAGGAGAAGCCTCCATATGAATCCAGCGCTTAATCAGCTCCAACTCTCACTGACACTCGCCGTGATTAGTTTCCCACTCCACCCATAATGAGCACATCTGTCTTCTTACAGGAAAGCAGTGATTCTCTGTAATGTGACATTGTGACGTGAGACAAGTTGAGAGGACTGCCCTGAAATACGCCAGCTCGCTGCCGCAGCAGTAGCTCAAGCAGCCATTCCTGATGAGCTGAATGAGCAGAGACTCAGCTGACGGCTGATATGAGACATGTTTTCTATGTGCTCAGCCACGTTACGTCCAGGACACAAACACAGGCAAACAGGTTTAAAGGAAGTTCTTTTGTTTCTGGCTAAAACTCTCACTTTACTATTCAAGGCTTAAGTGTCCCTGAGCAAGGCACTTAACCTCGACATTCCTCCCCAGGTAATGTCCCTGCAACTGCCCCCAAAATAACATACACCCCTCACAAAGTTATAGATGTTCAGATTTCAGGTGACATTTACAGAAATGTAAAGTTGATGCTCTTCTGATGATGTCATGTGTTAGGTCTGGTCCTGATCTGATGATGTCATGTGTTAGGTCTGGTCCTGGTCTGATGATGTCATGTGTTAGGTCTGGTCCTGATCTGATGATGTCATGTGTTAGGTCTGGTCGTGGTCTGATGATGTCATGTGTTAGGTCTGGTCCTGGTCCAATGATGTCATGTGTCAGGTCTGGTCTTGGTCTGATGATGTCATGTGTTAGGTCTGGTCCTGATCTGATGATGTCATGTGTTAGGTCTGGTCTTGGTCTGATGATGTCACGTGTTAGGTCTGGTCTTGGTCTGATGATGTCATGTGTCAGGTCTGGTCCTGATCTGATGATGTCATGTGTTAGGTTTGGTCCTGATCTGATGATGTCATGTGTTAGGTCTGGTCCTGGTCTGATGATGTCATGTGTTAGGTCTGGTCTTGGTCTGATGATGTCATGTGTCAGGTCTGGTCCTGGTCTGATGATGTCATGTGTCAGGTCTGGTCCTGGTCTGATGATGTCATGTGTTCTGGTCTTGGTCTGATGATGCCATGGCCGTGTCTCAATCCACGCACTTTCCTGAGTGCACTGGAATTCAGGGCATAGTGCGCACTGTGTACTTTGTTTGTAGTGTACACTATTGTCGCTAAATGTTGACCCAAACAGAGCACTGCACTTACAGGAAGTGACGGACTAGCATTACCCGCTAACCTGAGCTAACTCTACTGAGCTGGTATAACCGCAGCCTCAAACACACGACCAGATCATAACTGTCATCAGGGAGTGAACAGCTTGGTAGCCACAATATACATTAGTGATTATGTCTAAATCATTTCATAAACGTTACTTAAATCAAGTACAATACCGCCTCCGATGCAGCAGGGGTCGCCAACGCGTCATTCATCGCCATTATTCAGCTCTGAAAGCTGTTTGAAAGTCCCGCCTCTTCCTCCACGTTCACAAGATGGCGTCCATTTAGTGCGAGTAGTGTGCTTCATTCTGCACTGCATTTTTGGGCGTGATTAGGGCAACATCCTGGTACTTTCACTGCACTGAAATTGTCGCTTAAATGACACCATGTGTGCACTACACACTCAAAAACAGTGTTTGAAGTGCTCAAGTGCGCGGTTTGGGACACGGCCCATGTGTTAGGTCTGGTCCACATCTGATGATGTTATGTGTTAGGTCTGGTCTTGGTCCGATGATGTCATATATTAGGTCTCTGCTCTTCCTTCAGTTGCCTCTTGCTTGACTTTCCATCACCCTGATTTCCTCTGACTCATCTCTGTTATAATTACATCTTTGTAAGCTCCGTCCTGAACCAACAGGTTCTCGATATTTCTGCTGTATCATGGGACCAGATTTTAAGGGCTGTAGTGTTGTTGAAATCAGAAGCTGCATTTCTTGCTCTGAACAGTTTTTATTGCAGCTAAGAACCAGAATGCAACTCAGCAAGGTGCAGAAAGGCTCGGTTACATCACTCCTCTCACAGCTGAAGATCCTCACAGAGACACTGCTGCAACCTTTTATATCCAATATCAACAGAAAGCAGATGCAGATTGGTCGTCATGCCAACCAACTTGACCCCTTGACCATCTCTGCTCCCTCTCGCTCCATCCATTCCTTTCCAAATCTTCGCATTAGAGACAAGAGGAGGCAAACTCCTGAGACAATTATCTCCAAATCCTCTGGAGTTGGTTCAGAGGAGCCTTGTCCTGTTTCGGTCCAGCTTTTCATTCCCCTTAACTCATCCCACCACATGGTTTCCCAGCCTGCAGTGCTAGTCCAGTTTCTAAGCCTGCTATTAATGATCATTTAGGATTATTCAGACGTGTTTCATGAGTCAGGTGTTCTCTCTTAGACTGAAGCTGCACATTTTGATGAAAGAAACCACAAAGACTAAAGAACCCACTTTAGCCTGAATGAACTCATTTACACTGGGACAAAGAGGCAGAATGAAACCTTGCAGAGCAGTATCCGTTAACCCTTCGATTTGATTAATAACCTCACTATCAGCATGCTGGCTGACTCATTCCTTTCCCAGATGTCTTCACAGGAAACTCAGATTTCTCCTATCTCAGGGGTGTGAAACCTTTACAATCCAAAGAGCCATTTTTCACTTCAACCCAGCTAAATAAGTCGTTTCAAGCTGCAAATGTTCCATGGACTTTTTGAAGAAGAAAAAATAAAGACAAATTATCATTTTTGATAAATACTTACTCTATGGAAAATTTGCTGTAATTTAAAAAGAACCAGTTTTATTTGTACTTTTAGGTTTGGTAAAAAAAAAAAAACAACTTCTTCAAGACTGAGCAATGCTGTTATCCAGTTGCAGTACGTCTTCCCACCACCTGGTGCTGACAGTAGCCTAATGTGTCCGTTAGGCTATGTAATCCTGTTCAGAAAGGTTTTTGTTACGGATCACTGAGCATCCGGGAATTTTCTCCAAATTCGTCACATCCGGTTAGGTAGGGGGTAAAAAGACTGCTTCGTTGCATAGGAGATCCATTTGATTGCCTGCTTTATTATTCGTCAATCTTTGTTTATTCTACTTTGGAAATACCCAGAAGTCCCGCTGAGTGTGGCTGCCATAAACATAACTACCACACGGACAAGAGAAGATGTTTTTTCCAGTTCCAGAAACAACAGATAAAGCCCCGAACAACGTGCTAAGTGGCTAGCGGCTATCAAGCACATAAATGCTGACAGTTCACACTGGAAACCATGGAAACATCTAACAATATGTCAAGATCACTTTGTGACTGATATTGTGGTCTCACTGTTTAACCCTGTAGTTGTTTTTTTATTTTTTTACAGATGATAGAAAATGCTATTAAATCAGTGGATGCACAGAGTCACAGACCCCCCCCCCCTCCGCTCTCTTCCGTCTCCTGAGGACGGACTGTTGAAGATCACATTCATCCAGATTACTGCCATCAATATTCCCACATAAAAATAAAAGCCAAAAAATGGCAGAATTTGCAGTGTTACACTGCATAAAGTTATAAACTGTAAAATATCGATGAGCTTCAAGCGACCGGCAATTTATGGCTTGATCGAGAGTGTAAACTCCTGAGAAGTAAAACAAAGAAATACCACCATTTCTTAAAAATCTGGGGGGGAAATTAATATTCAATAAAGGATAAATGGTTTGAACAAGGCTTACCTGATGAAACCAAATTATGTAGGTTCGTCTGACACCAGCGATCAGACGATGGGCATCATTAGTCCAGCAGACACTTTTGCTTCGTATCTTCCTTTAGCCCCAGCAGTAAGACTTTCAATATAACTGGATAACATTTCAACATTATTTCAAAGACTGACCGCCGGAAAAAAGAAGACAAAAACGGTGCAAAAAAGGTTTTTGAGGCTCACAGTCCTTCAGACGGCATTCAAATGCGAAACTTCCTGCTTCATGGTCACGTATATTCTGGGTTGTGACGTATGTTTGCGCTGATCCATACTGGGTGAAGAGGTAACTCTGACCAATCCCTGCCATCTGCACCGAAAGGCAGGAATTGGTCATTCGCACCGTTTAGAAAGAACCAATCGCTGCCTTTATGTCTCGTCTCTGTCCCTCCCCTCTCACCGTCCCCACGTGCTCCGCTCTGTAGGCCGCTCGCTGTAAATACAGACCGCTAACTGTTGCGCCAAAAAACCCCAAACAAACAAACAAACAAAATAGGAAAGGATAAAGTCTTGGAGGCGTTGATGTTTGCAGTGTGGACTGACAACACAGAAAAAGTTGGGGATGAGCGAATTAAGGCTTTTAGAAACGTGGTTCGTCAGTTGTTTACTAGCAAGCTAACAAGCTGTTATCGGTTATCCTCGCCAACCTGCTCATAAACCATCGGCGCCCACGTTCCTGCGCTCTGAAGGCATGGTTTTGGGCCGTGTTTTTTTTGTTTTGTTTGTTTTTTTGTTTTTTATGTAGCTTGCTCAAACTGTTTTTCCAGGATTGTCAACCCAACTGAGAGGTCTGGAAGGAGCGCCAGCTAATGCTAGTGCCAACCATCATGTAGCTTTGAAGCCTTCAACGCTAATGAGAAACCAAATATTTAGAAAAAAATTCTAGAAACATAATATCTGACACTTGTTGGAAAGATAATGATGTTTTTAAAGACACAACAGAACTTGCGTGCGGAGGCCCGCATCACTTCCATTATATTGTACATACACTGATCTCGAGTGGATCTTAAAATCTCCTGAAGGAATTCAAGTCAAATCAAAACTGTCTAGGTGAGTAAACGGATGTATTTTATGCTAGAAAATAGGTGCAGGTTGAAAAAAAAACAAACTTCCCTTTTAACTGCTTTCAGCCTGAATCAGCCTGAGATTTCTACTTCAGAGGGAGACTGGGAGCAGTAATGGCTTCCAGACGTCCTTCCAGCTCTCAGTTTGTGGCCTCCGTGGCTCCTGTTTCAGGTATATATGGTGCTGTGTGCAGGACATCATGCCACAGCTTTATGACCAACATTTCTTTTTTTTGTTGGAGCTCCAGCTCTGATTTGTTTTTCACCGCTGTTGATGGCTTTATGGTTGTATTTTCTTTAAAATGCACGAAGCAGTGGGAGCTACACGTGCATGATTAGATTATCATCAGTTATTGCTGCCTCAAGCATTGAAATAAATTGTCTTGCATGTACATTTTTTGTGCCGTAGCTGCACAGCATCCCATCAGCTATGGAGGCCTGTGGTTTGCAGCGTTATTAAAGTCATCAATCACAGCCCCCACATTCATGCAGGTGAATAATATTATTATGTTGGGATTGTTTACAACATCTTTACCCATCAAAAGTGCAGTCAGGACTCATTATGATGTAATGGACAGAAAGAAAGCTACTTAAATGTGTTGTCAGGTTAAAGGTGTGTGTAAATGCACCACACCGAGCAGCGCGTGTGAAGAGGCTGAATTTAATCAGCTCTAATTTTAATCACAGTTTTACTGCAAAGTGCTTAAAGATTTTTTTTAAACCTTTCATGTTTTGTTTTGTGTAAATATAACTTTAACAAACTTTCAGTCTGGTTTTAGTCGCCACCATTTTTAAGGTTTTTTAATTAGTCTTTTCTGGCTTTGGATTTAAAATAAAGTCGCGCCACATGTTTTATATTGTGGCGAGCGTTCTATATTGTCCATCACACACTTAAAGGTGTCATAACCTGCTGTTTTACATACACAATCCTTCTTAAATTATCTTCAAATGAACTTTTAATTCTAGTTCATTGGGAGAAAAATTTAATGAGCTCATTTTAACCTCTTTTAATCCCCAACTATTGTTTGTTGCGAGAATACGCACGAGAGTTAGACCTGTCTGTAAGCGCGTTCACGAGGCAAACGTCAAAGTCAAAACAAAGTTTTATCAGGACAGAGCAGGTGAAGGAAATGATGTCCTAACAGAGAAAAACGTGATAAAGACGTAATGGTACGGTTGATGGAGAGGATCCGCAGAGTAAAAGGGCTGGACTGATGAATATAAGGAGCGGACATCTGACGTGAAGTTAACCAAACAGTGTTAGCTTTTGTAGCTACATTAACAGCTTGTCCGTTCGTCAACCACCGTTCACTGGTCTCTGACACAAAAGATAATAAGTTACACAAGTAGCAACACTTACCGACTGCACATCCTCACTGATAAATATAATCCACTCCTCCCTGGTAGTGCTGTCCCTCCTGTTAAAGCACTGAAAACTGCTAAATTTCTGCCGAGGCAACTCAGCATGGCTATCTCCCCTCTCCTCCTCCTCCTTGTCGACGGCGTCCTTTCTGACAAAGCTGGTCTTCTCTGTGGCAGGTAATCAGCTGCCTTCAGGTGGTGCTAAAGAGGCTAGCTTAGCAGCTCGCTCGCAGCCTCTCTAGTTCACGTCATAACAGCTGATCATAACGACTCCACAGCAGGTAATCAGCTGCTTTTAGGTGGCGCCAAAGAGGCTAGCTTAGCCGCTAGCAGCCTCTCTCGTTCACGTCATTGGGAGAAAGAAATCCAATTCACGTACTTATGGACGATTCTGGTGAGAAGAGAGAGCCCGCACTCAAAGACGAAGTTACTTTCACTTTCCGGAGTTTCTGGCACGTTATAACTGAGGTCCTGTTCCAGCACATGTTTTAACGTGAAAAAGTGGGATTTCCGGGTGATGACACCTTTAAACAAACACATCTGGTGACTCAGATCCAGCTACCACCTGCTTTGTACTTCACAAACAAACGCAGTGCATCCAATCAGCTGAGGTAGGTGGCTCAATGGGCTTTATGCACAGCTCCACTACTTCCTGAACTTCATACTGCACCTTTGTTTCCCGTCTTTCAAGATTGGATGAACTGATTAATCCAGGTGTGTTTGACCATTTGCTGAGATCAGACACACCTGGATTAATCAGTTCATCCAATCATGAAAGACAGGAAACAAAGCTGCAGTACTAAGTTCAGGAAGTAGTGGAGCTATGCATAAAGCCCATAGCTTTTCCTTTCCCCTTGTTCCTCCAGAGGCGTGCCACAGGGTCAGTCTCAGGACCACTATTATTTTCTATATCAATAATCTGTGTGTTTACCTGTTGAACACTGTGTACCATTTTTATGCTGACAGTTCCGGCTCATCTGCAGGCCTGGAAATGCTTTTAAAACCAAATCAAAAATCCAACTCATGGTATTTTCACACAAACATGATCTACCAGAAATGATTCACAACCATCCAAATCGGCCTGTCTCCAAATACAAGCCTCTGGCCTAGTTATGCACAATATGAAAAATTTAAGGGTGGGTATTGGCAAAGACTTTATGGTTCAATACGTATCATTTCCCTCCTGAAAATAAACGCTACGTAGACTTGTGTGATTGAAATCCGGCTCGATCTACGCCTTTACGCCTCTTCTCTTGTGTGGCAGAGTTTTGTTTGCAACTCCCCCTCCCCTGACTGTATTTCATCTTTTCCCTCTGTTTTTGTGTGTTCAGGACATTTCTGGGTGGAAATTTGCATATTGTCTCCAGCCAATGACGGATATAAGGATGTAGCGCTCTGTTGGGATAAACTCGTCGACTAGAGCAAGCTTTTTTTTGTAACGTCAACTGGAGCCGACACCAGATTTACTAGAATTTTCTATAAAAATGGCGGATGCAGTGAAGAAAATTAAGTATTTTGGGGTGAAAAGAGCTTTAGATAGTGCACGCTTGAAAACCATGGGTTAATATTGGTTTGGCTTTCATCCACTTTCTAACTTTGAAGAAGACGCTTGGGGGTGAAGAGCAATGTGGCCATTAGTCCGAGGGGAGGGGCTCTCAGTTTGAATAGTGTTTACAAACAAAAACGGGGGAACACTCCGGACTCTACCTTTAAGAACCTTATGAGTCAATTCGATTTTGATTCTTTGGGTCGAGATTCAATATTGACTTAAATGCTTCTATATCGATTCAGTAGGAAGTAGACCCTATTGTAGATTTTTGAATATACATTATCGTGCCCATGTGAATGTATGTAGAATGTCACCTTATGTTTTTGGGTAATAAAACATCTAAAAAGAAAAAAAAATTATTGCAATTTTAGTGTTCTATGATCTAACGTGGCCTTCGTCCATACAACGTAAATAACACCCAGAGCTCCCCCTTTGGTCAGAAGGTAAATCCATTCAGAGGATTTGTTGATTTAAAGGAATAGTACACCCACAGAATGATTTGTGTTCATTTTCTACTTACCCTCATGCTGAGCAAGACTCTGGAGCACTTTTTAATATCTCAAATGCAGCCGGAGATCGGACGGGTTTTTGTTTTCCCCCAACTTTCATATAATGGAGTTCACGGCGTTCTAAATCAAAAGGTCCATAAAAGTCCACAAATATTTGGGAATATTCCTACATGCTGCTCGTCCAATATAATCCAAGTGTCCTGAGTGGGTAGCGTCCATAATGTACTCAAAACTACATCTTTTAGTATTTTTTATAGCTTAACAGTACTACATCTAGATGACACGATGCGTGTTCGTGTGAGTTCACGACAGTTTGGAGGCCATGGCAGACGAGATCGCGCGTTCTTTTTTTCTTTCTTTCTTTGTTTTAAATCAATAGCCAACCCCTCTTGTATTTGTCCTGGTTTGTCCGCAGCTCGTTTGCTCTTAGCACAATGTAAACAGCTAATTTCTTCTTCTACGATTGCATTATTGGCAGAGTAGGCACTGAACACCGCGGCTTCCGTAGTGTCGTGAACTCGCACAAATGTGCAAATAGAATTTCCAATGTACTACTGTTTAGGCCAGAGGTGTCCAAATTTTGTACATTGGAGGGCCAAAAATGACTCTGGGTCGATGGTTGCGGGCCAAAACTAAACATTCATGTTGTAGTGTAAGGAATGCTTTGCCCATAGCGTAATTGGTCCAAATAAAACCTCAGAAAAAGTAATGTAGAAAATGAGTAACACGATTCTTTATTGTGATCATCGTTTGTTTTTCATATTTCTTTGTATGAGGTTTCAGTTTGGACAGCATCTTCTCACTTATTCTCTGATCATGGGCTTCCAGATCTGAGCTGATAGACGAACCACAGTGCTACCCTACCCACAATGTGATGCAGTGTTAATTTGTGGTCAAGAAGGGAAGTGCAGCAACGAATAAATATAAAAAGGACTTTTCACACTGCTGGGAAAATCATAGATCATATATATATATATAGATACAGCGGGTGTACAATGAAACTGAAACACTTGGTTTTAGACCACAATAATTTATCAGTATGGTGTGGGGCCTCCTTTTGCGGCCAATACAGCGACAATTCGTCTTGGAAATGACATATACAAGTCCTGAACAGTGGTCAGAGGGATTTTAAGCCATTCTTCTTGCAGGATAGTGGCCAGGTCACTACGTGATGCTGGTGGAGGAAAACGTTTCCTGACTCGCTCCTCCAAAACTCCCCAAAGTGGCTCAATAATATTTAGATCTGGTGACTGTGCAGGCCATGGGAGACGTTCAACTTCACTTTCATGTTCATCAAACCAATCTTTCACCAGTCTTGCTCTGTGTATTTGTGCATTGTCATCCTGATACACTGCACCGCCTTCAGGATACAATGTTTGAACCATTGGTCCTCCAGAATGGTTCGGTAGTCCTTGGCAGTGACACGCCCATCTAGCACAAGTATTGGGCCAAGCGAATGCCATGATATGGCCGCCCAAACCATCACTGTTCCACCCCCATGCTTCACTCTGGCCATGCAACAATCTGGGTGGTACACTTCTCTGGGGCTTCTCCACACTGTGACTCTCCCGGATGTGGGGAAAACAGTAAAGGTGGACTCATCAGAGAACAATACATGTTTCACATTGTCCACAGCCCAAGATTTGCGCTCCTTGCACCGTTGAAACCGACGTTTGGCATTGGCACGAGTGACCAAAGGTTTGGCTGTAGCAGCCCGGCCGTGTATATTTACCCTGTGGAGCTCCCGACAGACAGTTCTGGTGGAAACAGGAGAGCTGAGGTGCACATTTGATTCTGCCGTGATTTGGGCTGCTGTGGTTTTATATTTTTTGGATACAATCCGGGTTAGCACCCGAACATCTCTTTCAGACAGCTTCCTCTTGCGTCCACAGTTAATCCTGTTGGATGTGGTTCGTCCTTCTTGGTGGTATGCTGACATTACCCTGGATACTGTGGCTCTTGATACATCACAAAGACTTGTCTTGGTCACAGATGCGCCGGCAAGACGTGCACCAACAATTTGTCCTCTTTTGAACTCTGATATGTCACCCATAATGTTGTATGCATTGCAATGTTTTGAGCAAAACTGTGCTTTGACTCTGCTAATTAAACCTTCACTCTTACTGGTGCAATGTGCAATTAATGAATATTTGGCACCAGGCTGGTCCAATTTAGCCATGAAACCTCCCACACTAAAATGACAGGTGTTTCAGTTTCATTGTCCACCCCCTGTATATATATATATATATATATATATATATATATATATATATGTAGAGAGACATTGGGCCAAAAATAATCACTCGTTGGCCATCTTTGGCCCCCGGGCCCCAAATTGGACATCCCTGGTTTAGGCTATAAAAATATACTAAATGATGTAATTTGGAGTAAATTCTGGAAGCTACCCACTCAGGACACTTGGTTTATATTGGACGAGCAGTATGGAGGAATATTGACAAGTTTTTGTGGACTTTTATGGACCTTTTTTGGTTCAGTCGCCGACTCCATTATATGAAAGTTGGGGGAAAACGAAAACCTGTCCAACCTCTGGCTGCATTTGCGATATTATAAAAGTGCTCCACAGTCTTGCTCTCCATGAGGGTGAGTAGAAAACGAACGCACATCATTCTGTAGGGGTTCTATTCCTTTGATATTGAATTGCACAGGGAAGTATTGCGATGCGTCGATAAATCAATATTTTTGCCCATCCCTAGTAGATGTGCAAACAATATAAAACTGAAGCCCTTTTGAAAACAATCTTACCACAACTGACCAGGAATAGTATAAAACTGCACAAATTCATGTGAAATTAGTAAAACAATATGTGAGAATCAAAAACTCATATTAGAGCATATGAAAAATTACCCCTCTAAAGGGCTGATAACATTTCTGATAAATATCAAAGATCAAAGTGTTCGTCCCCATGATGACCAACATCATTAGTTTAATTGATTTAAAATGTTTCATTTCTTTGTTATCAAGACTAAAGTCACAAAGTGATGCTACAGAAATATTGAAGATGTCCTACCTAAACGATCATTTGCAGCTTTAGAAGCAGCACTGAGAGCGCTGCAGCCTGAGAGCAGACACTATGCAGGAAGACACTCGCTCTGACAGTTATAGGCAGGACCAAAGACAAGTAGTGCTGCATAATTAGCTTAGTCTTCATTAGACCTTTTAATGATCTCAGTAGAGACAACCACCTTCCCCCACCTCAGACGTGAAGCACAACCATGGACAAGACACGAGTCTGAGTACACACCGTCATCTGAAACATAGCGTTGGAGAGGGAGAGGTTCAGACATGGAGTCCGGGGCGGGAGGGGGGAGTGGCCTCCCTTCATTAGACCTGCTTTATTTATTATTATGAAACAAAGAGAGCAGTTTTAGATGTCTTAGTTTGTTTCTGAGGGATATTTAGGAGCTATAACATGGCGTGTTGGATGAAGCATCGGTGCAACGAGCCGTCCTATTGTGTTCTCGCTCAAGTCAACATTTATTCATGCACGTTTTCTTCCTCGTCTCCAGCATGAAGGCAATTATGTGCATAAAAGAGAGGATTTGAGGATTCATCAGAGTCACAGGTTGAATTAGCGAGGCAGTCCAGAGGGAAGTCAGCAGAACGCGAGGAGCAGGGTCTATTTCAAGGAAGTGCTGTTAGAAACAAGTATGCATCACGGTTCCCCGTCACTCTGCTCGTCTCAGCTCAGCTCCTTCTAATGGAACGATGGAGATTTAACGGCACTAGCGTGGAAGCAGCACTAGCCAACATCTGGTGACAGCTTCATCAGCCAAACCCTGTCCCCTTTCCCTCTGGAGCCCACATAAAAGCAGACTTCTGCTCTCGTAAAGCTCACATTCATCCAGAGTCACACTGACTGATGCTGCTGTTGCTTGTTATTGTTTTATCGCTCTCACAAACACAAACAAGCCGTCAGCGTCACAGACATCCCCGGCGGTGGCAGAAATCCTTTATTTGATATATTAATAATTCAAGACGATGGTTCCCCACTAGGCTTCCAGGTTTTAATAACGCGTTGGACGGTTCTGATCCCAGCTTTAGGGCCCGTCCCAATACTTCCCCTAGCACTACATTTCAGCCCTACCCCTAAATTTTGCACGTTCCTGTGAGGGTAGTGCTGTCCCAATTGCTCTTTGCATGTGGGGGTAGTGGACATAATGAGGGGTAGGGGGTATGAATCTAGCCCTTCTGAGCGACGGATTTCAGATGCTGACTCACCGAGAAAGGGAAGGAGAAAATTCCCCAGAGAGCTTCACGCCATCGTTTGTATCATGAATCAAACAACAACAGCAACCGCCGGAGATCGACAGGAAGAAGAAAACTCACAAATACACATTTGTTCGTAACGTTAACTGGACTAGCTAGGCTAAAGAAAAACTGTCGCAACTGTTAACCCCATGTTGCTGCTGAGTGTGTTGTCATGGTGAGACATATGTGCAAACATCATTACGCAGTGGCTTACGTGCCTGAACGTACATGTAGCAAGTGGTATCGTAATTCCTAGGGAAGATTACGAAGCTCTACCCCTTGTGGCTTCAATTGGAGGGTGTAGTGGTAGTGAGTGAGGGCTAGTGGTTGTAAGTGGGGGGAACATTGGGATTGGGCCTTAGTAGTTTCTGCATCTCCTTAGATGGTTTTTCTGCTTGACGCCAATAATCTGACCCTTGTTTACAAGTGCACTGTTTCTCTTTTATATATTTATCTGAAGTGTTTTCTTTCTTTTTTTTTATTTTGAAAAAGTTCTCAAAATTAGTTTTCATTGTGTCCTTCATTATTATTCATTTTGGGGTCAAATTCAGTATCGACCCCAAATATCAGCAGGTTGTATTGGGCATCAACTAAGGCTGATGAGAAAATATTGGTGTCGGCCTTAAAAACTCTCTATCTGTCAATCCGCTGAACGTCACCAAAGTATAGCGTGGATTAAAGGGACTAGAGGCAGGAATTCTGAAAGAATAAACATGCATGTCCATTTTTTTAATACTAATGGGTGATGAAGCCTTAAAAACCAAAAAGAATGAGCCCACCCACGTCTCTCTCCGTTGCCTTGAACAGGCTGTGTGCTGCATAATGCGCTGCGATTCAGTGGCCGAATTTGCCGCGCTGTCCTGCGGACGTGACGTCAGTTGACGTTGCAGTTTTGCGACAGTTTTGATACAGGAAGGAGACGGTCGCGGTGGATTCAAACAGTGCAAAGTTATGGAATCTTCTGCTTTACTTCTGTAGTGAAATACTTGGTTAAAAATGTACTTAAAGTTGTACTTCCATGGTCATTTCATTAATATTTCTGTGTTCTCCATTATTATTAAATGCATTCTGCATCGTTTCTGTTTAAAAAAAACCTTCTGGTATCTTTGTATCCAGCTGTATTTGTATACTAGAAGAGAGGCTTGTGGTCCAACGGCAGCTTTTCAGGGTCCTTCTCATGAATTTCCGTCTGATTGGCTGCCTCCCATCAGTGTATGAAGGAAGCTCCGCCCTCCGCTCTAATTTCGCTACAGACAGGAAATAGAGCCGACAAACAAGTTTGTTCCATCATGCAAACAAACAGTTAGCTATTTAGCTTCTCAACTCTGAAGCTACAGTCGTGCCGTCTTTACTTCTAGTGTGTAGTGGAGGGTTACCTGCCTTCCAATGGACAGATAGAAACCCCACGTGGGATTTTTTCTGTTGCGATTCCCTCTTTGGGGCGCCGACTGGGGGGAACGCAACGCTAGCGAGTCAGCATGTGTAAGTAAACAAGGGGAAACCCTCCGTATTTCAGAAGGAGCAAGTTAAACGGGTTTTCAGTGGAAGGAGGCCTTTAAGTAAAAGTAAAAATTAGCTTTTTGAAAAAAATACTCAAAAAATTCAAATTACTCACAAAAACTACAGTGACTTAAGTAGGGTTGTAACAATATGAAAATTTCATATCACGGTTGTTGTGACCAGTATGATCACGGTTATCATTCTTATTGCAGTATTATTGAAATACCCCAGAACAGGTAGACATCTGCTTTGTACTTTTAAAGGGAGAAAATCCCTGTCCTCCATTACCTTCTGACATATTTTCATAAATTCATTTTCTATACCACTTATCCAATTCAGGCTTGCTGGAACCTATCCCAGCTATTATCAGGCCAGAAGTGGGTACACCCTGGACAGGTTGACAGTCTGTCACAGGACCAACACAGAGAGACAGACAACCATTCACACTCACATTCATTCCTAGAGACAATTTAGAGTGATCCATTAACCTAACATGCATGTCTTTGGATGGTGGGAGGAAGCTGGAGAACCCGGAGAGAACCCACGCATACACGGGGAGAACATGCAAACTCCACACACAAAGGCCACTGTTGGAATTGTTCGAACCCCCTCCCCAGCTGGGGATTGAACTAGTGACCTTCTTACTGTGAGGCTGTGGTGCTAACCACCACGCCACCATGCAGCCTTTCTTTCATAAATCATACATTGCAAACTGGGACTGCTGCTTGTGAGTTTTTTAAAGTTTAGCTATCAATTATGGTTTTAATGATAACTGAAATTTGAAATGGTATTAGTAATCATTGGGAATTATATCATGGTTAACCCTTTTACCGGTAATCACTACACCCCTAAACTTGTGTGAATTTAATCCATTATTTCCCATCTCTGGTCCACATGCAGCGAAAAGGAATGCAGAGCTTTGTTAAACATGATAGACATGTCCAGGACTTCCTCCTGTCAGCACCTGAGAATGCAAAAACTATCAGTGAAAGTTTCTGGTCAAACCCAAACAAAGTGCCGTCTGGAAGGTGAAAAAAGTCCAAAGTTTGAAGTCCAACAAGTTGGAGAGTCCTCCAGTCCACTTTCCGACCACAGACAGAAGTAACGGTGACTGAAGACAGCGGACTTGTCCATCCCTGCCTGATTCAGTTGGACATTTCCATCTCTATTTCGTCTCCACTCACGTCTCACCTTGTCCCCCCTCCTGTCTTCCAGCTGCCATCGAGGCCTGCCTGGGTCACCTGCTGAAGAGACGGGCAGCTGGCTTCCTCCGCAGCGACAAGATAGCAGCCCTCTTCACCAAGGTTGGCAAAGTCTACGAGACCGCCGGCGAGGTCTGTCGGAAAGTCCAGGAGCAGCTCCAGCAGCAGGCGGATCTCACCAGGTTGGTCTCGTCCTCCTGCTGCTCTGATGGGAAGCTTTTCCTCAACCTTCTATCCTGCAGACAGATGTTTATTTCAGCGTTCAGTTTGGCAGCAGGGATTATTTATCCTCCAGAGTTTCCCCATCCAGGACCTGTTCTACACACTTATTCTTCTTTTTTTTTTTTTACTCTATTTTCTATTGGGTTTATTTTTAAGAACATGGTAGTTACAACAAAAACACACGAGGAAAATAAAAGAGTATTTTATTCAAAATAAAAATAATAGGCGTCATCCGGGGCTCAATAAACGTATTCAAATACTGGCAATCTGTACATATACATACATATTCACCTTCACATATATCCTTTTACTTTATATAATGTCTCTACACACACACGTTAAAGAAAATGAGTAAATAAAACATTTAATAAAAGGGGACACCCCCCCCCATTAATCACAGTCCACGCTCTGAAGCCATTTTTACCAATAGCTTTAAAAATTCACCTCCTCAGCACCTTAAAGTAAAAATAATGATAATAATAATAATATAATAGTAATATATTTCATTTAACAGCACCTTTCAAGATACCCAAGGACAGTTAACAATAAAAACAATAAAAACAGTGGGGCTGTAACGGTACACAAGTCACGGTTTGGTTTTTCTTTGGTACAGTAATGGAAAAAAAAAACAAATACGTTTTATCAACAAGTTCACTCAAATTTAACATCGCAGCTGAGTACATACTATGTACCCGACCCAGTGTTTTCTCTACCATTATATAGGCAGGGCACCGCCCCTACCAGACCCAGCACCACCTACAAAGTCAGGTTAATTTATTGTGATCTGGTTTTCTGTCCAGCACCAGCTCACAAACTGGTTTCAGGTCTCATTTCCTCTAGAACAGCTTCATATTGAGCTCTGTGATTAAAAACTGAACTGTCTGATGTTAGTTATCAGATTTACATGACAGCATGTTATAGCTGTTCTGAGTTTCTGTGATGCAACCTCCCACAGACACGCGCACGTCCACGGGACGTATGAAAACACGTCAACGAGCTGAAACTCAGACACAGATACCAGTTTAAACTCTACTGAGAAGATGAAGACGGAAACACTCGCGCTCCTCTTCACTGCGCCAAGAATGAGCATGTTGTGGGAACGCGCACAGCTGATACTGCCGTTACTAAATCATGTTTAATTATGTCAGCACGTCATCTACGATCTGAACTTTAAGAATATTTAGCGCGGCTTCATTGAATGAAACGGTTTTTATCGGGGCTTATACAATCTGTCGGTGAAGCTTCATTCCTCCAGGTGAAAGGCTTCCAAAAACTTTTATTTAAAACACTGAACTTTAAAAACTGACTTAAAAACCACAAAAAACATTTCAGTGTTTGGAACTGGCTTACACAATCCTCTACGTTTTTCCGTCCTCTGTGTTTTTTTCTTCTTTTTTTTTTATCAGTTTGGCAATGCGACATGACCTAACAGAGAGTAGCTGTTTTTGATTAGTTATTATTAACACTGGAATGCTGGAACTGGAAGATTACCAGTTACAGAGTTCATGAATACACCATTCAGCAGAGATGATTTGAAGTTTCTTTAGGCTATGAACAGCAGCTATTACACTGGCATATATATATATATATATATATATATATATATATATATATATATATATATATATATATATATATATATATATAGTTATATAGTTATATAGTTATCCCTCCCTACCCCCCCAAACTGATCTTGTTTTGTCGACTTTTATTCAGCTCCCTCTTCGTCTAAAATCGAAGTGCTAAGTGCGCTGCACCAAATGGAGGCGAAGTTTCACGGTCCGTCACTCAGTTATGTCTGATGGCACGCAAAAACATCATGAAACAATAAATAGCTAAATAAACAAATCCTGCGCTCAACCACTCAGTACAGGGTCGTGTCGAACCGAGAGTAGTGTACTGATCGGTTCGGCACAAATACACATACCGTTACAGCCCTAAAACACAGAAAACACAATAAAAAAAGTTAAAATAAACAACAACAACAAGTTAAAGGAATAGTACATCCACAAAATGATGTGCATTCATTTTTTACTCACCCTCATGCTGAACAAGAAGGTAGAGCACAGGTTTTCATTTTCCCCTAACTTTCATACAATGGAGTTCAATGGCATTCACCAGTTAGATGTAGTACTGTTTAAGCTCTAAAAATATACTAAATGATGTCGTTTACAGTAAATTCTGGACGCTACCCACTCAGGACACTTGGATTACATTGGACGAGCCGTATGGAGGAATATTGACAAGTTTTTGTGGACTTTTATGGATCTTTTTGGATCAGGCACCGGTGAACTCTATTATATTAAAGTTGGGGGGAAATGACAACCTGTCCGATCTCCGGCTGCATTTGAGATATTAAAAAAGTGCTCCAGAGTCTTGCTCAGCATGAGGGTGAGTGGAAAATGAAGGACCATCATTCTGTGGGTTTACTGTTCCTCTCAAAACAACAGAAATGTGAGAAAATGTTATAGATTATATGCAGTTTTAAACAGATAAGTAAAAAAAAAAAAAAAAAAACATAAACTGGCTCCAGATGTGAATAAGTAGACATAAAAGTGAAACCCAAACCTGAACAACGTCTCCATTTCTGGTCCGGTCGTGCTGAACGTGACTGTCACATTTTGTCATGTTTATTTTCTGCTACTCAGATTCATCGTCACACACGTGCAGTTCCTGGTTCAGCAGGTCAGTGTAAACCACACCTTAAAGATACACCATGGCAGGACCAGACACCACGTCTGCTCGGCCCAGTGTTTGCAGAAGCTGAACCATCTGTGTACATGAGATAAGCCTCAGGCCCGAGCCCAGGCGTGCGTGTGCATGACAGGTGTATCCTGCTACTTCGCTCTGCTCGGAGAAACAGCTTTTTCTGGAGGCACCTCGGTTCCAGCTCATCTGTTTGCGTGCCCATCAGGTCCGTTAGCTTTAGCCAGACGGCTACCTCATCTGTCCAGGGTTCACAGGGAGCCGATGGAAAGCTGCCTTACTGGTTCTGGTCTCTGTGAGGGAGAAACCCAAACATTAAAGCACATGCAGAGTCTGTGGGGAGGTTTGATTGTGTAAAACAGCAGAGGAAAGAGATACGGCTCGGCTTCATATCAGCCCCGTTCATCTGTCACAGCTCGTTGGCCTTTATTCCCCCAGACTGCACAAGACATGAACCCCCCCCCCCGAATCCACACGTGCACACTCACAACACAAGTTATCTCCCTGCCATCTTACCTCAGGGCTTCATCTCTCATTTGCCCTGGTTTCCATAGTAACATGGTTTGCACCACTGGTGGGCAAAATTAGAAATAGAGAGAGTGAACGGTGATTACAGCAGAGCAGGAGGTTGTCTGCAGCTGTGTGTGTGTGTGTGTGTGTGTACTTTCATACCTATCCAACAGGGGACTGTTATGTCGTTACTGATCCACCAACAGTGGACCATCAAGCAAAGGCGGGACTTTTTTTCAGGTCCCCTCTTGGACGTGCTTTTAACAAAGACTGTAAAAAATATGGACGTAGATCCGGTCGTGTCTGAATAGGGGAACATAAAGCCAGTTGGGTGTGTCCCACCATCGCCATCTTGTCGTGTCATGTGTGTCGTCACTCCTGGAAAATACTAGAATGGGCAAAGAGCGGCCCCGGGGCAAATGATTGACAGCCAACATACTCTGAGCTAAATGCAAACTGAGCTAACTCGAAATTAACAGGAGCTAACAAAGATTAGCCTCCTAAGTGGCGGGACAAAAGTAAGACATGTTTGGACCTGCTGTTAGCTGCTAAGAACCACCGCCTCGCTAGTCTGCTGCAGACTGAAACCTTACCAAGAGCAAACAAGGAGCCAATCAGGAGCCACTGGACGGCAGGCCGACATCCGGTCTGCCGCATGTCAGTCAGAAGGACACGCCCCTAATTATGTGTCATTTCAAGATTAAATAACATCTAAATGAGTAAGTTATAAAAAAAAATCATAGAGCACCCCACAGCAGAGGTGGGAATTGTGAGTCAACGAGTCTTTTCCATGTCATGTATTTGTTCTGCCCAGCCACTGAACCAGGTGAGTCCTGGTTGACTCCACAATTCCCACCTCTGCCTCACAGTTGATATGAAGGTAAACTTGCCCTATTGAACCTAAAATTATTTTTTGAACCAGACTGTAAAAATGTTTATTTCTGCTGTTTATGTTTGTGGGGATTTGCTCTGTTTCGGAGCCCCTAGCAGATGAAGGAAGAACTACAATTATTAAACTTAACTTCTGGGCTTCACACTTTTCCTGGGGGGTTTCCCCTTGGCTTTACATCATGTTAAAAACATCTAACAGACCATCTTGAGAATTTTTAAAACTTTTGCCAGTAGTGGACCTGCCGATGAAACTAAAGGCTCCATGACACTGTCTTCATCATCTGTTTGTGTTTTTGACTGAACTATTTTTATTTTCTGGTCCCAACGTAGAAAAATACAAAGAAAAATACAGAAAAACTCGCAATCACATGAAAGATGGACTGCATTGCTTCCTTCATATGATTTTGGCTGTTGAGAGTTTTGGATCTATATGGATCTACATATTGTGGTTGTTTTTTTTCCCATGGGTACAATTAAATGTGAACAGGTCAGTATTTACCTGCTCCAGGTCAGTAAGCAGCTCACTGTCTCCTGCTTCGCTCATCTCTCCAAATTTAGTTTTTTTTAATGAATATTGCTGAATGTGAGCTATCATTGAACAGAAAGCTGCAGGAGGAGCCGCTGATGAACTGCAGCAGGTCTGTCTGCAGCCTCTCAAAGGAAAGAACCCACTAATTACTCTGCAGAATAAACTGAAGAGGCAGATTTACTTCATCCAGCCATGTTGAAAGGCTGCCAAGTGAATCTGACTGTCAGAGACGAAACAATGTCTGCAGCTCATCAGAAATCACACGAATAATAACTTGAGTCAACATGAAACAACACGTTATTTATTCAGTTGTAGCGTATTTATTGATAAATGTTTTAGTCATGAAGACTCATTAGATATTACATACCACTACTGTTTCTTAAAAATGATTGTCCTGTTACTTTATTGTTTTGTCCTCAGTGTTTATGATGGGAAATTAACAACTACAACCCAAATTCAAAAAGTTTTTTATGTGTAAAAACTAAATGTGAATCTGATGCCAGGAACACGTCTGTTGTTTGGCATTACGCACTTTCAGACTGGAGGAACCTTTTGGACTTCCTATAACCTTTTCGGGAACCAGGCAATTTTTTTTTGCACATTTGGACATCTAGGAACTAGGGACCTCAGCCCTCAGTTCCTATCACCTTTTAGCTCCTACTCTGAGGCAGGGTCTTTTCAGAGTTCCTTTGGAACTGAAATACGTAGATGTTTAGTGATTGGTAGAACTGAGAAGTGTCTGCTTCTTTAAAAATGCCCCCAGCTGTTACAACTGTTTACCGAGATCGTAATAACAACAAGAACTATTACAATAGAAGTGTACCAATTCATTATTAAATCGATGCATCGCAATGGTAAACATCCTGACTCAATAATTATTTTGAAATGTCCAAAAGAAATTATTTTATTACTAATTTAATGACCCAAGCTGCAAAGTGTGACAGTAGAATCTGTGCCTCCCACCGAGACACTACAGTGGACGGACCGTCCACTGTAGTGTCTGGGCCCACTTCAACAAAAGGTTAATGAGACGTTACGTGATACTGTACATATGACCGTGTTGAGAGAAAGCTGGTAAGTTAGCTTCTATAATGGCTTTGAAGAAAAGAGATGGAAAACACAAATACAGTTGAAAATTGTGGCAGTAGAATCTGCGCCCGGACACTTTAGTGGATGAACCGCGGTCCGTCCACTAAAGTGTCCGGGCATACTTCAACGAAAGGTAAACAAGACGTTTGTCGGGCAGCTTTCCAACAGGGGGCTGTTCTGTTACGTGATACATATGACTGTGATGATGGAAAGCTGGTAAGCTAGCATTTATAACAGCTTTGAATAGAAGAGATGAGAAACCTCAGTTTTGTATCGGGGGAGAAATTGTGGGGGAGGAAGGAAGGGTGGGGGAGGAGACCAAGAAGGGGTTAACCGAAAGAAAAAGAAAAAACAGAAATAAAAGGATCTACTGAGAAAGGAAAAATTTGAAAAAAAAACCAAGAAAAAACCACCACACAGGGAAGGAAAATAAAATAAAACAACAAAAACGCTTAAAAAAAAAAGGAAATTAAAAGGAAAAAAACAAAAAGAAAAAAAAAAGAGAAAAAGGTAAAAAAACAGCCAAAGAAAAGAGAAAAAGGGGGGGGGGGGGGGGGGAAAAAAAAAGATCTGCTGGGGCATAAACTTGTTACTGTCTCAGACAATTACATCAAACATGGCCTCCCTCCTGTGCGAACGCAAACTGATGGGTAAGGGTAGTTCTTTTTACTAAACTCGAGACGGGTAGTTATAGAAACTGCGTTCCTCTCTGTCCGAATGCACCTATTGTGTAGCGACGTGTCGGTAAAAAATTAGTTCCAGGATTAATTCCTGGATGGTAGCAAATGTTGCCCTAAATCTCTATAAGATCACCAGCATCCAGCCTTGTCCCAAGCATACAGAGATTCCTCCTGATTCTCACCATCTTCTGATGATATTCTACACTGTAGGTGGAGGATCTTCAAAGTCTGAAGAAGTTCCACAACTTTCAGAACCAGTTAGTCTCAGACTGGTGACCATCTGTCCATCTTTCCACCAGAGAGACTGAAATACTCATTTTATGCCCAGTCATGTCATTGACCTGTTGCCAGTTAAACCGGTTAGTTGTTACTTTTTCAGCCTTGTGTTGCTCCTGTTCCAACTTTTTACAGACGTGTTGCTGATCAGTTCAGTTATACAGAATCTGTGTGTGTATGTATGGGGTGTAACTGACCAAAAGCTGATGAGGTGGCAGCAATTATAGATAAGTTTATATCATTAATGTCTCTAATCCAGAGTTAATTGTGCTCATGCTGCCGAACATTTTAATCTCCAATTGAATCAACAATCTTGTCCCAGTTCTAGAAGAATAAACTTAAAATCTTCATTCTTTAAACTCAATTATAGATATGACTAAATGAGCTATTACTGACTGGGGGGGGTGTTCTGGTCTCTTTAGTCTACATCCCGACTTCTGAATGTAAATCAGTGAGGAAATGTCCTCACTAGTGGACAGAAACAACTGCTCAGAAGTCAGCTTTAGATGCAGAGGTGTTATTCCCACCACCTCAAGCATCTTTAGATTCTATCTTTTAAATCAAGTTAAAAGTCAGGGGGTTCTTTCTCCTGTGGCAGGGTTTTCCTGGCTCAAACAGAGGCAGAGGTGCTACCATCCTGATCATGCACTCACATGCATGTGCAACTCGTTTTCAACTGGCTGAAGCCAACACTTTACAAGCACGTAGCTTATTTTGTGTTTTTGGAGTCTAATATATGATTAAGAAAATGCAGGTCAGGAGTAAAAATATATATAATTTGCCTTCACCACTACCAGACCAACTATGGAATCATTTATGTGTTTTTATTAAAATTCAAGTAAATAAGCTGCAAGAGCAGAGACTGATGAAATGAATAAGAGAGTTGACGCAGAAAGGGAAGTATAAATGTTCGTATCTGTTGTTGATTAATGGGTTTAGGGGAAAGGGTACAGAGAAACCTTCCGGCTTCACTGTGATTACAACACATATTTTCATTATATGGTGTTTTTATGTGTGCAAAGGACTTTTTGCTGCTTGCAGCTTACTTCCGGATGCTCACCCAGCAGTCCTATAACGGCCAGTATAACTAACATGAGTGTGGCATACCAAATTTAGGTATCTTGGTATTACAATCACACGATCCATGCAAGTGATGTGAGAGCAGAACCTGATTCCACTTACAGCAGCAAAGCAATTCAAAGCAAATTTACAGGAATGAAATTTCCTACGACTGTCCCCAACAGGAAGGGTACAGATCGTTAAAATAAACATAGATATCTGTTTATTTTACAATGTTTGCCCATATTTCTTTCCAAATCTTCTTTTACAACCATGAATGAGTTGAGACAAATCGGACACTGCTCTGTAGACAGGGATCAGTTGGCGGTCTTGGTCTTCCCAACCTAATGGGTTACTCTTGGTTGGCCATTGAAAACAAGATGATTTCATGGATTGACTTCCCTCAATCTAACTGGTGCAGCATTGAGTCAGGCTTTTGTTCAGTATCACTGCTGGCACTAATTTGTAGCACCTTGCCTTTCTCTCCAGTGGTTTACACTTGCAATCCCATTGTGATTGCATCACTTAAAATCAGGGACCAAATAAGGCAGCCAACCCCCCTTTAGCAACTGTCATGTGTAATAATCACCAATCCATGCCAGAAAACTTGACCCCCATTACATTAACTTAGAGAATAAAAGGTTGCGTAGACAGGGAGACCTGTACATCGATGGTATACACGCAAGGTTTGACCAGTTAATCTCTACTTTTCCCTTACAGGTCAGATTTTTTCCGGTACTTTCAGCTGCATCACACTATCAAGTCTTGGGCTTGATTGATGCTGCATTTTCAGTGGACCCACTCGCTCCTCCCGCTTGGAACTTCGGTCCACTGAAAACGCAGAATCAGGAGATTTCCTCCCTCTTCTGGACTTCTGGTTTGACTGTGTGGCTTCACTAATGTCCCAAATAACAAGGACAGAATTTTATGTGCTGATCCGTTCACTCCGAAGCAAGTCCAGTTGATTATTCGTCTTCTCGTACTGTGATCTGCCTGGGCTATAAAACCCAAGACTTTATAGGATGAAAGAGGACTGTTTGGAACTCAGTGGAGCTTTTACCCCTGAAATGATCTGATCTGATCTCAGATCAAAAGACACCTACTGCTACTCAGCGTGAGACCACTCAAAGTTGCTGAGATCAAGACGATACTGGTCGATGACGAAAACATGTTTGTCTGCAGGGTGTCAGTCGTTGTCAGATGTTGGTGTTTTATTGAAATACACTATATTGCCAAAAGTATTTGCTCACCCATCCAAATGATGGAAATCAGGTATTCCAATCACTTCCATGGCCACAGGTGTATAAAATGAAGCAGCTCGGCATGCAGACTGTTTTTACAAACATTTGTGAAAGAATGTGTCGCTCTCAGGAGCTCAGTGAATTCCAGCATGGAACTGTGATAGGATGCCACCTGTGCAACAAATCCAGTCGTGAAATTTCTTCGCTCCACAGTCAACTGTCAGCTGTATTATAAGAAAATGGAAGTGTTTGGGAACGACAGCAACTCAGCCATGAAATGGTCGGCCACATAAACTGACGGAGCGAGGTCAGCGGATGCTGAAGGGCATGGTGTGAAGAGGTCGCCAACTTTCTGCAGAGTCAATCACTGCAGACCTCCAAACTTCATGTGGCCTTCAGATCAGCTCAAGAAAAGTGACAGAGAGCTTCATGGAATTGGTTTCCATGGTGATCAGCTGCATCCATCCATACATCACCAAGTGCAATGCAAAGCGTGGTATGCAGTGGTGGAAAGCAGCCGCCACTGGAGTCTAGAGTGACGAATCACGCTTCTCCATCTGGCAATCTGAGGGACGAGTCTGGGTTTGGCAGTTGCCAGGACAACAGTACTTGTCTGACTGCATTGTGCCAAATGTAAAGTTTGGTGGAGGGGGGATGATAGTGTGGGGGTGTTTTCAGGAGCTGGGCTTGGCCCCTTAGTTCCAGTGAAAGGAACTCTGAATGCTTCAACATAACAAGACATTTTGGACAATTCCATGCTCCCAACTTTGTGGGACCAGTTTGGAGCTGGCCCCTTCCTCTTCCAACATGACTGTGCACCAGTGCACAAAGCAGGTCCATAAAGACCTGGATGCAGAGTCTGGTGTGGAAGAACTGGACTGGCCTGCACAGAGTCCTGACCTCAACCTGACAGAACATCTTTGGGATGAATTAGAGCGGAGACTGAGAGCCAGGCCTTCAGGTCCAACATCAGTGTGACCTCACAAATGTGCTTCTGGAAGAATGGTAAAAAAATTCCCATAAACACTCCTAAACCTTGAGGACAGCCTTCCCAGAAGAGCTGAAGCTGTTCTATCTGCAAAGGGTGGATATATTGAACCCTGTGGATTAGGACTGGGATGTCAATGAAGCTAATATGTGAGTCAAGGCAGGTGAACGAATACTTTTGGGAATATAGGCACATTCGGACAGAGAGGTTCTAAAAACTACCCTTCGCCTTCAGTGTGTGTTCGCACATGAGGGAGGATCTCGTTAGGAACCATGTGTGACGCAATCGTTGCGACAGTGACAAATTTATGCCCCAACAGATCTAATAAAAAACTGAGGTTTCTCGTCTCTTTTATTCAAAGCTATTATAAAAGCTAACACGCCAACTTTCCCTTCCTTTCCCTTGTTTACCTTTTGTTGAAGTGCGCCCGGAACCTTAGTGGGCAGACTGTCCACTAAAGAGTCCGGGCGGCAGCCGCAGATTCTACTGCTATATTTGCAGCTGTATTTGGTCATTGAATTAATAAGAAAATAATTGCTTTTGGACGTTTCAAAGTAGTTATCGATTGGGGGCGTGCACCATTGTGATTGATTTAATAATGAATTGGTACGCTCCTATTGTAATAGTTCTTGTTGTTATTACGATCTTGGTAAACAGTTAAACAGCTGTGAGACTTTTAAATATGGCGGGGCCAGAAGAAGCGGAGCTCACGCAAGGGGCGGCTTGCCAGTTCTACCAATCACCAAATATCTACGTATTTCAGTTCCTATGGAACCCCCAAAAGACCCTACCTCGGAGTAGGAGCTAAAAAGGTTATAGGAACTGTGGTCCGAGGTCCCTAGTTCCTATATGTCCGAATGCGCAAAAAAAACGGCCCGGTTCCCGAAAGGTTGTTGGAACTCAAAAAGGTTCTTACAGTCCGAAAGGGCCTTATGGTGTCTGTAGATTGTGGATAATGATCTCTGAAAAACGCCGGCTCAGGGTAGGCTTGGATGGTAGAGTCGCTTTGTTTTCTCACTTCCTGAACGAATGTGGAGAATTGGGGGTGTATCCAATTTTGTGGTGTGTATCTATAGGTGCATTTTTTATTTAAGTTTTTTATTTTTGGGGTGATATTTTTGCAGTTTTGGCTGAGTTTCAATGCATTAAGCTGAAACTTGCACAAATGAATATAAGAGGGAGATTCTGTTCATGCTAAAGACACAACAGATTGCCAGTGAAACTGAAGAGTGCATTTCTTTTGCATTCTGCCTCGGCTATCATCCTGGTGCTCCTGTGGAGTGCTGTAAACACACACTGCCTCGCTGAGTGGTTGGGGACTGCAAAAATCGTGACTTAGCTGAAACCCTTCTTGTGCACAACCAGACACACACACATTCACACAAAGCTGCTGAGATCGTGACTGTGCCCCCCCACTCAGTACAGCGCCACTAACAGCCTCATTAACTTGTGTTTGTAGATGTGTGTGTAGATGTGTGAGCGTTTTGTTCTGATTGCTGTTGAACTGGCATATCAAACTCGGTCTGCTTTGAAAGTGTTTGTGCTTTATTCTGACATCAGTCATCTGCCTTCAAACTTATTAATGCTTCATCCATTTGATATCTCACATAATGCGGCACATTTTCTCTGACACTCAACACATCAGGGATTGATTGAATGTTGTAAATATTGATGAGATAGAATAAATTACAGGAAAAAAGGGGCTGTTAGGGCGTTAAACGTTGCCTCCTGATGGTCAGAAACAAAATGCACCTTCTGTATATACTGACATTGTTTACTTTGACTTCTTTTTTCCAAACTCACAAAAGCTGTGAAAACTAGTTTAACTTCTTCTTTACGAGGACTATTGTTCTGCTTAATGTCTTAAATTACTTCTACAAAATAAATCAAGTGTATCTTTACAGCTACAGGACTGTATGTATAATCCTGGTCTCAACAGAAAGCCGAGAAATGTCAGATTACTACAAAAAGGTCAGAATCCAGATACAGTATGTGTTACTGTGTCAGAGTACATTCACCTGGAACACAGTAGAAAAGGTAAATGTTATCTCATCCTAAAAGAAAACCACATTACTTTCAGCAGAAACCAGAAAATAGCCACCCAATACATCTAAGAATGAGTAAGTAATCCTTGGAACGAGTAAAGTAATTCTAGGAATGAGTAAAGTAATCCTGAGATTGCGTAAAATGATTCTAGGAATGAGTAGGGATGATAGGATTGAATAAAGTAATCCTATGAATGAGGAAAGTGATCCTAGGAATGATTAGTAACCGTAGGAATTTGTAAAGTGGTAGGAATGAGTAGTAATCATAGGAATGAGTAAAGTAATCCTGGGAATGAGTAGTAATGATAGGATTGAATAAAGTAATCCTATGAATGAGGAAAGTGATCCTAGGAATGATTAGTAACCGTAGGAATTTGTAAAGTGGTAGGAATGAGTAGTAATCATAGGAATGAGTAAAGTAATCCTGGGAATAAGTAAGCAATTCTGTGAATAAACACTGCTTTCTTGAACACTTAAATCCTCTTTCATCCTCATTCTGTTACTGATGAAGTCTGTAGTATGTCGCAGTTTTTCCCAACTGTATCATTGCACTAAGCGATGTTGTGTCGGAAGTTCTTTCCGTGGTTGTAAATACCACCCTCTAATACCATGACCTGTGTCCACAGGAGAACCCAGAGTGTGGGCCATGAACCTCTGAGGAGACAGGGTTCCTCCACCACCAGTCGACCCCCGCAACCCCTCTCCGCCCAGGCCATTAAACACATCTGGGTCCGCACGGCACTCTTTGAAAAGGTTCTGGACAAGATCATCCAGTACATCGTCGACAACTCCAGGTGATCTTTGTTTCACTTGCAGTTATTTTACAAACTGTCATGTCATCATTATGCACTGATGGAGGTTGGACTAAGCGGGTAACTCCGGCAAGAAAAGTGAAACCGACCTGGAAGTCCAGAAAAGAGCAGTTTCCCTCTTATTCACTAGGAATTGGTTGCAAAAGGGAGTCAATCCCCAATAATCTGACGGAACCATCCGTTAGAGTAGTTTTGGGAAGGGGCGAAAATACTGGTTAGCTGATTGGATAAGGCATCTGTCTATCACCGCCTATGTTGGTGATAGACAGGACAAATCAACCAATCAGATCAACGAAACATATGACCTACTAACAAAGCGATGACAAAAACACGAGCAAAAACATCTTTTCCTTTGAGAAAAGCCTCCAGAGCAGTGTTTTGCTCTCCTTTCAGTGAAGAAATACTCTGTAATTCCGATAAAACTTGAGCGATAGCCACGCTGACGCTAGTTTTATCTGCTGAAGCCACCATGTTGTTTAGACTGAGCTGTCGCTTCTCGTTGCATCACACCTCAACCCGCCTCAAGGCCAACGCTGATTGGACGTTCGTTTGGTGAACTGCTCCAAATTCTCTTCAAAGGAAAGTAGCCAGACTGATCTGTGAGTGAAAACCTGAAGCTCGCCAGATCAGGATGGTCTCACGAGGCTAAATCCCCATAGACTCCAATGTTGAAAAGGCCAACATGTTTACAGTATGGTTCAAAAATCATTTTAGCTGTAATAGGCATAGACTGTATATAATTACTGGACGTAGCTTCCGGTCTCTTCTGAATAGAGAAATGTGTAGCCAGGTGGGCGTGTCTTACCGTCGCCATCTTGCCGTGTCACGTACGTCGTCACTCCAGGAAAATCCTAAAATGGGCACAGCGCGGCCGCGGGACAAATGATTGACAGCTGACGTACTGTGGGCTAAACGCTAACTGAGCTAACACGAAACTAAGAGGAGCTAACAAAGATAAGCCCCCTAAGCGGCATGGTTAAGGTAAGACATGCTTAGACTTGCAATTCGCTGACTAAACACCGCCGTTGTGCGACTCTGTAACAAGCTGAGACCTTATTAAGAGCAAAGAAGGAGCTAACTAGGAGCCTCCGGTCGGCAGGCGGAGCTTCCGGTCTGCCGCATGTCAATCATAAGGATACGCCCTTAATTATGTGTAATTTGAAGAATAAATAACATCTAAACGAATGAGTTATAAAAAAATTCACCCCCCTCACAGTTGACATGAAGGTAAACGTGACCTAATAAACCTAAAATGATTTTTTGAACCAGGCTGTAAACCTGTTTATTTCTGCTGTGAAGTCGGCGTTTTTAACATGGGAGTCTATGGGGATTTGCTCGCTCTTGGAGCCAGCCCCTAGCGGATGAAGGGAATATTACACTATTTACAACGCGGAAGAGAGCTTCACTGTTCTGAGGCGGAGTTTGCCCCTTGGTAATAGGTCAAGTTTATCTGTTATTTTTTTTACAACTCATCCGTTTAGATGTAATTTGATCTTGAAATTATGCTTGATTAGGAATGTGTCCTTTTGATTGACAAGCAACAGACTGGCTGCCCCTCTATCCCACCTACATGTATCTTCATTATCTCCTGTTAGCTCGGTTAGCTCTTTGCTCAGAGTACGTTGGCTGACAATTGTTTGCTCCAAGGCCTCTTTTTTTCCCATTTTTGTATTTACTGAGAGAGACAACACATGCACTGCAGTGAAGATGGCAACGATGGGAACGTCCAACGAGCTTCACTTTTAGCTCTTCAGAAACCGGGATACAGTGTACAGTCTTTGGTTCAGACTCATTTCTTTGATGAAGGTTCAGAGTGTAGTTTATCTCATCTGACATGACACACCAACGGTAAATGTCAGTGTCTGTCACAGCTTCAGAAATAAAGAGCAGCAGGAGATTATCTATCACAGGTGGTGACTTCTCATCAAACAGGAGTCTCATCCATCTGTGGACAGCAGGATGAGGTGAGGTGGTCATCCTCAGGTTACCTGATACACTGTGGGGAGGCTTTCATATCCTTAGTAATTTATATGATAAAGCTTGTTATTATACATATATACAGTTTATATATATATATATATATATATAGATATAGATATAGATATAGATATAGATATAGATATATATATATATATTTTTTTGGCTTAACAATTAAAGTCGGGAATGAAAATTTAAAGGGTGTAACAGTCTGTACGCATGGCGCACGGTCCAAATGTCAAACATATAAAGAGGAATTCCAATAGAATAACCTTCACTGAACAAATAAATTAATTGCACAACAACAAAAAATAGGCTCATAATGAAGTACAAAGTTATATCCATGAAAAACGGAAAGTAAAAGTTAGAAAGTGCAGTAAAAAGGCGATGAACAGGAGAAGTGCGCTCCTCACATTGTTAACAATAAAGCCGACAGGAGAATCTCCTCTGGATGGCGAGGGAGTGGAGGTGGAGGGAATGTGCAGAACATCACAGCCATGATTACTGTACAACTTGCTGGAATGGTGCATCATCTTCCTCTGACATCTCCACCGTTCATGAGGAGCGGCTCTACATGTGCGCTCAACAACTGACACAGCGAGACGGTGGTCCAGTTCAGGACAAAGATAAAAGCTGCTTTAGGGAGTCTGATGTCAGCTGCAGGCTTCATGATTCAGGAAATTATGGTTCTTAAAAATGCTTCTTTCCTGATACAATTTAAATAATCTTCCAGCAGCGCCAGCGCTGTCAGACTGTTTCCACCTTGACCGACTGATGCTGTAAATCAGTGGAAGAAACTATACAACGATGATGATGATGTGACAGTTGAGGGTCCTGTCATCATGTCTCTGGCTACTTGGTCATAGAGAGTCTCTGGCTGAATGGTCAGTGCGCACGACTGACTGGCAGACTGCGGTTTAAAATCCGCCTGCCCGGCACATCTTGCCTTATGCCATACTTATAGTAACAGAATTATTTGGCTGCTAATAGACTTTTAGCATGTATTATTTAAAGAACAAATGGGTATTGTGTAAAAATCAAAGCCTACTACAGGATGGTTTGATCTTTGCTTGGTAACCAAATGCTTCGACTATTCGACTTAGAGACTGACAGTAGAATCACGGCTTTGGGAACGAATCATCGAATCGTCGATTCGTCGACTATTTGGGGACACCCCTAGATAATATTCTCCCTTCTTTGGTTTTCCTGCAGTAAATTCTATGAGAGAGAAGCTCTGATGCACGACCCCGTCTTTGGGCCCATCTTAGCAGCTCTCCTCGGTGAGTATGATCCTAAAACTTCTCAAATCAGCAAAGTTCAATAGCTGAGTTCAAAACCATGTTGTGTTTTAAATACACTGCCCGTCCAAAAAAGATCAAAAGTCCCATTCCAGCACCTGGTTGGATCTCCTCTATCTAATCCCAGCAACACCTGGATGGACCTCCTCTATCTGATCCCAGCAACACCTGGATGGACCTCCTCTATCTGATCCCAGCAACACCTGGATGGACCTCCTCTATCTGATCCAGCAACACCTGGTAGGACCTCCTCTATCTGATCCCAGCAACACCTGGATGGACCTCCTCTATCTGATCCCAGCAACACCTGGATGGACCTCCTCTATCTGATCCAGCAACACCTGGATGGACCTCCTCCATCTAATCCAGCAACATTTGGATGGACCTCCTCTATCTAATCCAGCAACACCTGGATGGACCTCCTCTATCTAATCCAGCAACACCTGGATGGACCTCCTCTATCTGATCCAGCAACACCTGGATGGACCTCCTCTATCTGATCCAGCAACACCTGGATGGACCTCTCTCTATCTAATCCAGCAACACCTGGATGGACCTCCTCTATCTAATCCAGCAACACCTGGATGGACCTCCTCTATCTAATCCAGCAACACCTGGATGGACCTCCTCTATCTGATCCCAGCAAAACCTGGATGGACCTCCTCTATCTGATCCCAAATCAGATAGAGGCATCGTCTCCAGAAGTTTCTGCAACATCACATTTATTTCCATCCAGACTTAATCGCTCTCCAAAATCTTGTAGTGATGATGGGAGAGTCCGACCTCCATCAGATCCCGGAGATTCTCCACTGGATTCAGGCCTGTATGATGATCCATGGGGTGCAGGTCTGGACTCCGTGGTGTCCAAACCATGTGTGAAAGCGATGTCTCCTGTTCCCTGAACTACTCTTTTGCAATCTTAGCTCCACGAATCCTGGAATTAGAACCCAGACTTGACCACCTGCAGCAACCCCAGCTAATAGACTTCCCCCACAGGCTTGTGCAGTAGACACTAGAATGATGGCTGCATCACTTCATCTTCCTCTCTTCTTACTCTGGTGCTCCATCACTCTGGAACAGGGTAGATCTGGACTCATCAGACCACATGACTTTCTTCCACTGCTGTCCAGTTAGCTAACTGATTAGTGGTTATCTTATGGCTACACAGCTGTTCCAATCCCTCGAGTTCCCTTCACAAGGTTCATGTGGAAATGTTTTTACTATCACTATCAAACAGCCCTGACTTCTACTGTTGTTTTTCTTCCATATGATTTCACCAAACGTTAAAGTGATCACAATCATTCGGGATGTTTTTCCCACCACATTTCTTCCTGGAACATAATGGTTCCCCACAGTTTTTGGTAATGCGTTGGACAGTTCTTAACCCAGTTTTAGTCATTTTTGCATCCCTTTAGATGTTCTCTCTGCTTGATGCCGATAATCTGACCCTTCTGGAACAGAGGAACGTCTTCAATATCTTCCCATGTGGTTGTTTAAGAAACGAGAAGTTGCTCATTGCATCAGTTGGAGTTAAATAACATGTTGAAGCTGTTTCATCATCATACAGCAGGAATCATCCAAAACAAGGCTCCTACCTGTTTACTTATTTGGTGAATATTTTTGGATGTGCAGTGTATCAAATATGCATCGAAAAAGTAAAAGTTATTTGTCTGATACAGAAGTCTAATTTATATTATTTACATGATGAAGATAATATGAACTGGACTGACAGGTTTAGTCTAAAATAGAGATACCTGGTTAACGGTGTTTTGTGTGTTTTCAGTGGGACCCTGTGCTCTGGAGTACACCAAGCTGAAAACCTCAGATCATTTCTGGACAGACCCCTCAGCTAACGAGCTGGTTCAGCGCCACCGCATCCACGGGGCCCACCGGGGCCAGGAAGTGTCAGCCGGCCGCCGGCCTGCTCTGGGGGTGAGTGTGGAGACTCAGGACTCATCTCCGAGGTTGTGTACACCCTCTTGTTCTGTTCCAAGCTGACTGGATGAAATCTTTTCTAGATCCGCAAAAGGCAGTCCAGCGGCAGCATGTCCGAGGACAGGTTTGCTGCATCAGCAAGGGAGTACGTGGAATCTCTTCACCAAAACTCCAGAACGCACCTTCTATACGGCAAAAACAACGTGATGGTGCAGCCGGTATGAATGCACTCTCTTACTTACTGATCACTTTCTGTAGACAGGCAAAGACTGGCAGCTTCAGCTGGTCTGACAACGGTTCTTTAGTGATATCTACCAGATCCCAGGGCCCTCATTTATGGATATAAGTGCAAGAGCAGGAGATAATTAGGATGAGACAGTCGTCTAAAATAATATATTCAAAAGTAATAACAAATAAATTAACCAGCAGAACTTTCACCCCTGGAGGTTGTATTATTTATTCTTTGGTTAACCTCGGTTAGTTTTACATGTTTGACAGAAATGAGGAAGACTGGATTCCTCAAATCACTGCAGCTCTTTTCTGTTTGATTTCAGCTAGATGTTGGGTTGTTCAAAGAGACACATTAGTCCAGAGTAGGGATGAACATATCAATATCCTGGAGTCGGTATTTCGATACCAGCCAGACACGACACCACTGTACAGATACAAAACATGCAATTTGTTTCCACTTCTGAGAGTTTTAGGCAATGAAATGATGTGAAAGCAGCCAGATTCTAGCTTCTGCGTCACATGATGGTGATAGCCTATCAGGTGTCATGATGATGCTGCTACTGTCAGTGATGATGAAGTTTTGGTATTTTTCAGTACTTTAATGCAGGTTATTCCACATTATGTTTGGGTAAATTTATAGTATTGCTATTTATATTTGAACATTTTCCACTGAATAAATGTAAAGTCTTTACTTGTACTTAAGCTATTTGGTAATTGAAAGAAAATTTTTAAAAAGTATCAATGAAAAAGTACCATAAACTACTGGAATTGTATCGACTGGAAAATTTCAGTATTGCCCATTCCTAGTCCAGAGTGAAGACCATATCCAGCACGTACACTATATTGCCAAAAGTTTTCGCTCACCTGCATTGACTCACATATTAGCTTAAGTGACAACCTATTCCTGTTCAATATGACGTTGGTCCACCTTTGCAGCTAGAACAGCTTCATCTCTTCTGGGAAGGCTGTCCACAAGGTTTAGAAGTGTGTTTATGGGAATTTTTGACCATTCTTCCAGAAGCACATTTGTGAGGTCACACTGATGTTGGACCAGAAGGTCTGGCTCTCAGTCTCCGCTCTAATTCATCCCAAAGATGTTCTATCAGGTTGAGGTCAGGACTCTGTGCAGGCCAGTCCAGTTCCTCCACACCAGACTCTGCATTCATGTCTTTATGGACCTGCTTTGTGCACTGGTGCACAGTCATGTTGGAAGAGGAAGGGGCCAGCTCCAAACTGTTCCCACAAAGTTGGGAGTATGGAACTATTCAAAATGTCTTGATATGCTGAAACATTCAGGGTTCCTTTCACTGGAACTACAGTAAGGGGCCAAGCCCAGCTCTGGAAAATAACCCCACACCATCATCCCCCTCCACCAAACTTTACATTTGGCACAATGCAGTCAGACAAGTACTGTTCTCTTGGCAACCGCCAAACCCAGACTCGTCCATCAGATTGCCAGATGGAGAAGCATGATTTGTCACTCCAGAGAACGCTTCCGCTGCTCTAGAGTCCAGTGGCGGCTGCTTTCCACCACTGCATCCACACTTTGCATTGTATTTGGTGATGTATGGATGGATGCAGCTGCTCCACCACGGAAACCCATTCCATGAAGCTCTCTGCGCACTGTTCTTGAGCTGATCTGAAGGCCACATGAAGTTTGGAGGTCTGCAGTGATTGACTCTGCAGAAAGGTTGACACCTCTTCTCACTATGCGCTTCAGCATCCGCTGAACCGCTCCGTCAGTTTACGTGGGCGAGCATATCATGGCAGAGATGCTGTTATTCCCAAACACTTCCAATTTCTTACAATACAGCTGACAATTGACTGTGGCATATTTAGGAGTGAAGAAATTTCACAACAGGATTTGTTACACAGGTGGCATCCTATCACAGTTCCACGCTGGAATTCACTGAGCTCCTGAGAGCGACACATTCTTTCACAACTGTTTATAAAACAGTCTGCATGCCTAGATGCTTCATTTTATACACCTGTGACCATGGAAGTGATTGGAACAGCTGATTCTCATAATTTGGATTGGCGAGTAAATACTTTTGGCAATATATAGTGTCCTATTCCAGATATGAGACCTGTGTCATGTTGACCAAATACCCACTTGGATATGCACTGGTCCAGTTTTTGTATAGGTAGTCTAACTCTGTAACTCGGCTCGCAGATCAGGACAGAAATCTAACATGTTGGAGCCATGTTGAACATGTTGGCTTCCAGTGCATCTCAGCTTTCTTTCAGAGTTGTTGCTATTTTGTTATTGCAGGTCCTGGGGCCTCATTTATAAAACTGTGCGTAGGATCTCTACTAAAAGTGTACATACGCCCAAAACCAAAAGTTTGAGTCCACAAAAAAATATTCAGATTGATGAAACCGTGCGTACGAACAGATTCAAGCAATTTCCTCTTTATAAATCACACTTTTCCTGGAAGTTTGCGCAGGTGAACTTGGCTCATATTCCGCCTCCTACACACCCACATTGTACAATAAATGGTCAATGCAAAGTACCTCATGGATGTTTCTGCATATAAATGAGCCAGCTGATCTGAGGCATTTAAAGCTTAATACTGGCTACTGAAAAGACAATAAAATGTAATTTTGCAGAGACTGAAGTGGAGGTGTTTGTTCGTGAGTTGGAGCCTCAAAAAAACAATTTATTTGGGCATCACAGCGAAATCACAAATGAAGGAAAGTCTGCTGAGTGGCAGCAGGTTGTTGTGGTGGTAAATGATGTAACAGAGGTCTGTTCCTGTTGCGTTGTGGAACTGTGGAGGGAACGCCGTGTCAGAGCAGCTGTGTGCAGAACACAGAACACCTTTTTGGCGTAGTGTAGCAGTGAAAGACCGCAAATTTTGCAAGTTTAATCAAGTTTGCTTTTTATAAATCACAACTTTTGCGTGGAAACTGGCATACGCCAGTTCCAGGCCCCATTTTGTGCGTACGCAATGTTTATAAATGAGACCCCAGGTCTGGTTCTCTGGGGCTGTTAAACCAGCATAAAAAGAGTAATGTACTTCGGATGCCCACATACCCGCAGCACTCACAAGAGTACTTTGTTCTCACTCTGCTGTTGGACAGATAAACAGCTGTTATTGTGCTGCTTGCACAGAAACAGTTTTTCTATTGAGTGATCTTTGAAATGAAAGCCGTCTTTCTCCCTCCTGCATTGTTTCCGTGCTGCAAAGCTCTCTTGGCCCTGGGGAACGAATAATGAGCACGTTTGCCTCCAACGATGCCTGGCCTTTGACAAAGTCATGCTAACAAACATTGCTGAGGGCACATATAAATGAGAAGAGTTCCTGCTACTGTTCATCATTCTGCTCTCTTTTCCTGATTTCATGGCTCATATGGACAGTAGCATCATGTCATCTCACTCGTCTCTTATAATTCATCAAACACAAGTACACATTTTAGAGGTTTATTTTATTTATTTATTTATTTTCAAAAAAAGGAAAATTTCCTGACCTAATTTTATTAATCTCGCCATGAGCTTGTCAGATAATTGGTCTCCTCCATGTGTCATCTTCAGCATGAATTCACACCCTCCCGCTGCATTACATTAATGGATACAGGTGTGTTTTTCACCTTTACAGTGGCATCATCACATCTGAGGTTCCTGTTCTCTATAGCAGCCATACATAATCTCTATATTTTCATTCTCTGCATTGAAGTCTTTTGTCTTGTGGTAACCTCCGGTTATTCCTAACTGCCTCTCTGAGCTGCTGATCCAAAGCTGGAGAGGAAATGTCACCCAACTACAACACAAGACAAATGAACACTACAGGAGAAATATCACCCGTGTAATAGAATAAAATACACCTTTACTGTCACTGAACCGGCGTCCGAGTATGATGAAATTCATCTTCCAGTACAACCTGTTCAGAGAAAAATGACTGGGATGAGATGATGGATGAAAAGGAAGGAGAGAGGGATGGATAAACGCTGACTAAGTAAAAGGAATTATAATGATGATAATAAATGATGTCTAGATGTTTGGATGGATGGATGGATGGATGGATGGATGGATGGATGGATGGATGGATGGATGGATGGATGGATGGATGGATGGATGGATGGATGGATGGATGGATGGATGGATGGATGGATGGATGGATGGATGGATGGATGGATGGATGGATGGATGGATGAAATTAATGATGAGTGGTGGATGGATGGATTGATGGATGGATGGATGGATGGATGGAATTAATGATGGATGGATGGATGGATGGAATTAATGATGGATGGATGGATGGATGGATGGATGGATGGATGGATGGATGAAATGAATGATGAATGGTGGATGGATGAATGGATGGATGGATGGATGGATGGATGGATGGATGGATGGATGGATGGATGGATGGATGGATGGATGGATAGATTGATGGATGGATGGATGGATGGATGGATGGATGGATGGATGGATGGATGGATGGATGGATGGATGGATGGATGGATGGAATTAATGATGAGTGGTGGATGGATGGATTGATGGATGGATGGATGGTGGTGGAATTAATGATGGATGGATGGATGGATGGAATTAATGATGGATGGATGGATGGATGGATGGATGGATGGATGGGTGGATGAAATGAATGATGGATGGATGGATGGATGGAATGGATGGATGGATGGATGGATGGATGGATGGATGGATGGATGGATGGATGGATGGATGGGTGGATGATGAATGATGGATGTGTGGATGGATGGATGGATGGATGGATGGATGGAATGAATGAATGAATGAATGGATGGATGGATGGATGGATGGATGGATGGATGGATGGATGGATGAGGTGGATGGATGGGTGGATGGATGGATGGATGCTTGGATGGATGGATGGATGGATGGATGGATGAATTAAGGGTGGATGGATGGGTGGATGGATGGATGGATGATGGATGGATGGATGGATGGATGGGTGGATGGATGGATGGATGCTTGGATGGATGGATGGATGGATGGATGGATGGAATGAATGGATGGATGGATGGATGGATGGATGGATGGATGGATGGATGGATGGATGGATGGATGGATGGAATGAATGATGGATGTGTGGATGGATGGATGGATGGATGGATGGATGGATGGATGGATGGATGGATGGATGGATGGATGGATGGATGGATGGATGGAATGAATGGATGGATGGATGGATGGATGGATGGATGGATGGAATGGATGGATGGAATGAATGGATGGATGGAATGGATGGTGAATGGATGGATGGATGGTGCTTGGATGAATGGAAGAGTACAGGTATTGGGACACTGGTATGATCTGAGTGGAACCAATAAATCTGTCCTCTTCTTCTTTGACAAACATGTCCTCCTCCTCCATCTGCAGAAGAAGGACATGGAGGTGTTGCGGGGCTACCTGTCCCTCCACCAGGCAGGAGACAACCTCACTCTAAAGTGGACACCCAACCAGCTGATCAATGGGACTCTGGGAGACTGTGACCTGGAGAAGAGGTAAATAAAGGAATGATCCTCACCTCCTGATGCAGAACGTCTGCAGCAGCTTCAGGAAACCTTCTCGCTCTCTCTTCCAGTATCTACTGGGACTACGCGCTGACGGTTCCTCTGCGGCAGATCGTCTGCATCCACTGTCACCAGCGGCGTGAGTATAACATCGTCTCTCTGCATTACTGGTTTCCAGAGCGTGTTTCTAAGCTATGGTCAGATCAGACTTCTGACCACCTTGATGGCGCGTACTGCTGCTAACGGCAACGCTGGTTGGCTGACCACTTGTTCAAATCTAATCTCCTCCTCTTCTTTTCCTTAGTACCTCTCTTTAACCTCTGCATGCACTTTTGTCCTTTTTTTTTTCTATTTTCCAGCTGATTGTGGGGGGACACTTGTTCTGGTCAGCCAGGATGGGATTCAGCGGCCACCCTTGCACTTCCCCCCAGGTGGGCATCTCCTGGCCTTTCTCTCCTGTCTGGAGACAGGACTGCTGCCCCGGGGGCAACTGGAGCCTCCTCTTTGGTCACAGAAAGGCAAGGTAATGACATCAAACCAGTTCATACATATTACCTAGCTAAGCAAAACCTCTATCAGGACCAAAACCAGGAAGGAGGTCCATCTTCCTGGACTGTTTGGGGGTGGATAAGACAGGAAAGAAGGGTCAACCAGCAGCAGAAGAAGAAGATAAAATAGTGTTGTAGTCAAGATCATACCACCAAGACGTTTCCAAAACCAGGGGCCGAGACAAGACCAAGATGTTTCTGAGACCGGGGGCCAAGACCAAGACATTGTACAATACTTGGTAATGCCTTGGTCTTGGTGGTGTGGTCTTGACTAGAGCACTAAATGAATGACAACAATGTCAGATATTTCCACAGAGGAGAGGAAAGAGAGGAGCCCAGTGCATCATGGGATGTCTGTCCTCCACCTATAGCAGCAGGGCTAGAGGGATGGATCAGGGTCACCAAGCCAGACCTGAATATAAGATTTATCAAGAACTAAAGTTTGAAGATGATCTGAAGGTAAAGAGGAGGTCTGCTTCCTGAATTCCTGGATCCGTCTTCTTCAGGGACAGTTCCTGAAGAGCTAACTCTCAGACTTTGCTTCTCTCTACCTGCTGCGATCACTGTCTCTTTCTTTGCTGGACTTAATCACTCCTGGTCTCGTCCACAGCGGCGTGCCTCTGCCACACATTCAAACACTAAGCTGCCTGGATCACATAAAAGTTATTGCACAACACTTTCATTAGTTTCCAAGTCGATGTGCAATCAGAGCCAGACAAAAATATGATATAGCGTTGTTCAGTCCATTGTTTACATTCCGTGTTTGTCTCCTCTGGCACAGAAATAAGAATGTCTGTCTTGGTCTCACAAAAGAGGTCGGATGGAATGCAACATGGCCGTCGAGACTGCGACATAGATTGGATACATCTCAGATTCAGTACCACATAAGAAGGTGTCCTGAATCTGAGGATAACACTGGAAGTATCTGATCTCTGGTTCTCATCAGAACCCTCATGGCAGCATCTTGGACCAAATGGAGACTTCAGAACAATAATCAGGATTTACACTCGTCCAGTCTGGAAGGATCAAATCCATGGACTAGTCTTCCTTGTCTGGCACACCAGCCTGACTTATGCCACGTATAAGACACATGGCGCGTGAGTCTCCACTGGAAAGTGATGTCCACTCCAGTAAAAGATTAACCAGACCAATCACAGCGTGGGAGGCGAGACTTTATGATACGCCTTTTTCGGCGATGCAGTTCTGTAACCATAAACAGTCAGAATGGAGTCCACAGAGGAACAACGATTTAATGTCCTTTCTGATGTCTTAAAGCAATGCTTACTGATGTTGCATTGTTTGTTAATAGGGTAAAATGATATGGATGAGGTAATGGAACTCTGAAACATAAGACAGACCCACCATTAATCAAAATTAAATATTCCAATCTTCCAGTATTCCAATAAATTTTCAATGAAAACTCCAACCAATCATTGCAGTGTGAGCCCCGCCTAGGATTGGCCAGGGACCTGCCTGTCAGACCTTTGCTTCCGCATTTGGAGGTGAAGGGAATGGGGGGTGGGTCTTTGGAGTGTCTGTTGATATTCAAATAATTTTGCTGTGCTTTCTGAAATGCTAGATCGGTAAAGGTTGCTTTAAATGAGCTGCACATGTCCTTAAAACCGCAACAACTTGCTGCTCTGAGGGCTTTCCTCTTACAAAAAGACCTTTGTGTCACTTCCGTGTTTCTCTGGTTCTCTCCAGTTCACTTTCCTTCTGTTAGTCCCGCCTCTCATCTCGCATTGGAAATCAGTCTCCAACTCTTCCTGTATTACTCTGAGACTGGATTTTCCTCAGTCTGGAAACATCTGGAAACATAGGTGGAAGAAGCTGGTCCTAGAAACCAGGAAAGATCCTGGTCCAGAATAACTCTAAGGTTCTGTAAACTGTAGTCCTGGAAGCCAAGGTGATACATCTAGAGCAGCGATCTTCAACAGGGGGTCCGCAGAGGTACTACAGGGGGGTCCCAAGAGTTTTGATTGATTAGACATTTTAAATATATTCCCTCCGCAATTTTTTTTAAACACACAGAAAATTATGAAAATATTTTTTAAAAATGGATCAATTTTTAATTCGACAAAATAAGGAAACCACAAGAACAACAGGCACAACAGCCTCTACCTCAGAAAATGTATGTGAAAATATTTGGATATCTTAGTACTGAATGCAATAACAAGTTACATTTCTACAAGAACTATAGGAACAGTTTAATATAACACAAGTTTATACATAAGAAGGGGTCATGCACCATCTCTCCATTAATTTGGGGGTCCTTGGCTTGGAAAACGTTGAAGACCCTCAATCTAGAGGGATTCCAGAGCTGGACAGCATCTCCCTGAGGTCCAACGAATTCCTGGGTTACTTCTATCCAGAAAATTGGGTTATTTTTTTTACCCAACTTTTGGGTTGAACATTTGACCCAAAAGTTGGGGCAACAACCCAACAATCCAAATGTCTAGGATGGTCCCTTTTTAACAGTCTGACCCAGGAGTTTTCATTGTGAAATGTTTGGTTTCTGCAGCATCCCGAGCTTTGCTTCTGTTTTAGATGTTTCTGTCTGTCTTGCAGGGAAAAGTGTTTCCTAAGTTGAGGAAGAGGAACAGCACTGCCAGACTCCTGGACCAGGACAGGAATGGAGACGAGCAGACAGCTGCTGACTACGTCTTTCGCATCGTTTACCCCGGATACCGATATGATGCCAGTAAGTAGCAGTTTGACGAGCCGGTGATGTCTGCTAGCACATATCCCCCGGCTGCTCTTACAACGTCTTCTCTCTCCCCTACAGCGGTCTTCCTGAGGCTAGTAGGCTTTTTAACTGTGTTCTCTGTTGTTTTACTGGTGTAAGCAGTCACTATAAACTACCACCACACCACGGGCAGCCGCGCTCCGTCGCTGGACGACGACGAGGAAGAGGAAGATAGGCTCCATGCAATGATCTCAATGATCTGCTCGCGGAACCTCACAGACCCTAATGTCATGAAAGGTTTTTATCACCTTAACACACCCACCAAACCCTACCGCCCCACCCCTGAGACTTCACCCTGGCTTCAGACACCCCCGCCTTGTCCACCCCATCGTGTCCTCTCTCCTTCCTGTCCCCAACCCTCATCCCCAGCTTCGTTTGCCTGTGTGTGTGCTGCCTGAAGCTGAGCCCAACAGTGATGAGAAATGGGGGGTACCAGGTTAGATGTGGGGAAGTTTAGGAAACTGTGGATGCAAACAGTAGATAGCATCAAAGCAGCAGGTTGGATGGAAAGAAAGAAGTTCATGAAAGGAGATGAAGATGATGTCTGCATGCAGAAATAAAGTTAAAAAAGCAAAAAGTGATTTCCAAAACAACTTAAACATGTAATGTCGTCATGTTTGAGTCGATCGCTTCTATTGTCTCTACTGTGTTGATATGGAGAGACTAAGGAAAACTCCTCCGCATTATTCCCAGTAGTAGGGTTGTCACAATACTAGAATTTCACTTTCGATACCAGTAGTAAAGATGGTGGTAACAAAAAAGACAAAAAAAAAAACAATCCAAACAACACAACAAAAATATATGAATATATGAGAAAAGACCATAAAAATGGAAAATGAATTATTTTTAAGACCTAGCTTGTGCAGAGATGCAGTCTCCAACTTCTCTCTGTGATTCAGAAAAGATGAATTAAAACCTTCAACCACCCGTTAGTGTACTTATGTACGTTTCCTTTCCTGCACAATTCTTCAGTCCAAATCAAGTAAACAATGGAACAGACAAACTAGTAGGGGTGAAGCACAAAGCTCACGTGGGGGCGGGGCCGGTGGGGGCGGGGTCTGCAGTAGCATCCGCGGCTCGTTCAGAAAAGTAAGCGATACGCGTTTTCACGTCAGTCTGCACGAGTCCCCAGTAACACTGGCTTTATCACCAGTCACTTGTTGAAACAAAAAAGTTAACAGAGAGGTCTAGAGTCGCTAAGTTAGCCACACTGTAAACAATGGGTCCTCCAGGGAGATGCTGTATGGGAGGGGCTGCCTGCAGCAGTGCCTGTTTAAAAGGAATGAGGCGGCTGATACTTTCGAGACTCGGCAGACGGTAACACTGCCCAGAAGACATAAACAACATTTCAAATGATGAAACTGAGACATTTTGCCATCTGATTGTAAATATTCATGGACTGTGAATCATGGCAACGACACGTCTGTAAAAAGTAGTTCCAGGGCGACGTTTAACATCGTGTAGCGACAGGTCTGTAAAAAGTAGTTCCTGGGTGACGTTTACCATCGTGTAGCGACACGTCTGTAAAAAGTAGTTCCAGGGCGACGTTTAACATCGTGTAGTGACAGGGAAGGCGTTGTAAAAAGTAGATGGCTGCATAGTGACAGGTCTGTAAAAAGTAGTTCCTGGGTGATGTTTACCATCGTGTAGTGACACGTCTGTAAAAAGTAGTTCCTGGGTGACGTTTACCATCGTGTATCATCTCCTCTTCTTTTAGCAACTGTCTGTAGATGTCTGAGAAGTGAGGAGACCAGTTCTGGAGTTTTAGGAGAGGAATGTTGTTCCATTCTGGTTTGATGCAGGATTCTAGATGCTTAACAGTCCTGGACCTTTTGCTGGATTTCTGCTTTCATGATGCTCCAAATGTTTTCCACTGGTGAAAGATCTGGACTGCAGGCAGACCAGTTCAGCAGCCGGACTCTTCTCTCTGCTGCTGTGATGGATCCAGTTTGTGGTCCAGGTCTTGCTGAAACCTGCAAGGTCTTCCCTGAAAGAGACGTTGTCTGGATGTGTCTACGTTGCTCCGTAGTGTCATGAACTCGCATGAACGTGCAAAAAGAAAGTGCGCGTTCTACTAATTAGTCTATAAAAATCTACTAAATTATGTTTTCAGTAAATTCTGGACGCTACCCACTCAGGACACTTGGATTACATTGGACGAGCAGTATGGAGGAATATTGACAAGTTTTTGTGGACTATGGACCTTTTTGTGTTTAACACTATTGAACTCCATCATATGAAATTTGGGGGAAAACGAAAACCTGTCCGATCTCCGGCTGCATGTGAGATATTAAAAAAGTGCTCCAGAGTCTCGTTCAGCATGAGGGTGAGTAGAAAATGAATGCACTTCATTCTGTGGGTGTACTATTCCTTTAAGTTAAACCAGTTTGTCAATTTGTCAAATGCTCCTCCAGTTGTTACTTTTCCAGCCTTTTGTTGCTTTTTACTGACGCGTTGGTGCCATCAGATTTAAAATCACAGATTTTCCATCAAATGGTGAAATGTCTCAGTTTCATTCTCTGAGATGTTGTTTTTGTTCTACTGGGAACGAAATAAGTCATTTAGATTTCACATGGGGTTCCAACTTCTTTAGAACTGGGGTAGTAAAAGCAGTTCCATGTGGAAACCAACCCACCAGGACACTTTTTTAATACTTTTGTTCTTATTTGTTTGGTTTTGGGTTGTTTGTATTGGCAAATTACAGCAAACAGCAACATTGTTTCAACACATGAGCAGCAAAGATTTCCCAGAGGTTTAGGGGACAGTTGAGTCCTGCCTTTCCTACACTTGCCTGTGCATGCACCTGTACTGCTGCCGTGCTGGAAATAAAGGTCACGTGTTTGAACATTTGTCGTAAGAATGAGTTGGGGGGGGGGGCATGCAGATTAACAGAAATGAACGCTAACACCTGCAGTAAATGTTTAGATATTGTTTTACTCGGCCATCTTTAGGACATTTCTGAGACTGCAGGACTGCATGTGTGTGCATGAGTTTGCCAGTCAGTACTGGAAGCTGGTGGAAACCAAATCGAAATAAAAGAAAAGTGGATTCTTAACTTACATTGTTTAGGTTTGCAGAAGCTTTATGGGAAATCAATGCTTATATCTCTGTGTCTGCAAATTATTGGCAAAAGTGGTTCCTCTGCTTTCTGTGTCCAAAGTGGCAACAAACGGATAAATGTAGCGTTGACAGTGATATATGATTTATAGAGCAATTATTTATATCATTTGTCATGTCACATGTACACAGCATGAGTTCCCTGTTGATTTGCCACTGTGTGACCACAGAATCTCTCATGTAGATTCATTTTTGCTGAACATAGCAATGATCAAAATTTACACTTATTCATTATAAAAGATTCAGATTCATCTGTGATCCAAAGTCTGAACTGTTGATTAAACTCGATGAGACCGTCTTCATGCAAGCCCTGATTGCTGCTGTAAGCCTGGAAGCAGATTCAGCTTCAGGACGATGTGGTGATCCAGATGTTACACTGGTGCATCAAATCCAATTTAACAGTAAATTACAGTTTCTGCTTCTTCATGAGATCAGAAAATAAGGTCTGGACCTTAGAAAAAAGTGGATTTTTATTCTGGATACCATCAGGCATGCATTTAATTCAACCCCAGTTCTAGTGTGAAATATAAATAGGAGCAGAATTAAATGACTTACAGTATTTTATTCCCAGTAGAACATAAACAGCATATCAGATGATGAAACAGACATTTTTTCATTTGATGGAAAATCTTCACAAATTATGAATCTGGTGGCAGCAGGATAATGCTGAACCACATACTGCATCCATCACAGCAGCATGAAACAGGAGTAGAGTCCAGGTGCTAAACTGGTCTGCCTGCAGTCCAGACCTTTCACCAGTGGAAAAGATTTGGAGCATCATGAAAGCAGAAACCCAGCAAAAGGTCCAGGACTGCTGAGCATCTAGAATCCTGCATCAGACCAGAATGGAACAACATTCCTCTCCTAAAACTCCAGAACTGGTCTCCTCACTTCTCAGACGTCTACAGACAGTTGCTAAAAGAAGAGGTGATGATAAACGATGGTAAACGTCACCCTGGAACTACTTTGTACAGACGTGTCGCTGCCATCAGATTCACAATCGGTGTATATTTTCCCTCCAACAGTAAAATGTCTCAGCTTCATCATCTGATTCCCTGCCTGGCCAAAAAAGGTCATAAACTCTAATATTTGGTTGGACCGCCGTTAGCTTTAATTACGACAGCATTTGCTGTGGCATTGCTTCCAGAAGCATTTGGGATTGAATCCCAAAGATTCTCAATGGGGTTCAGGTCTGGACTCTGTGGAGGCCAATCCATGTGTGAAAATGATGTCTCATGCTCCCTGAACCATCTTTCACAATCTGAGCCACATGAAATGGAATATGGCCGTGCCATCAGGGAGGAAACATCCATTGATTCAGTCTATCAGCTGACCTCATTCTTTGAGCTCATACTGTTGCTGAACGGAGACCCGAGCAACTGCAGCAACCCCAGACCATAACACTCCCCCCACCCCCCAGGCTTGTGCAGCAGGCACTACGATGATGCTGCATCACTTCATCTGCCTTTCCAGCCACATTTCTTCCTGGAAGACGATGGTCCACTAATAATGCGTTGGACTGTTCTGAACCCAGTTTTAGTAGTTTCTGCATCTCCTTAGATGTTTTCTCTGTTTGATGCTGCCAATGATCTGACCCTTTTCAGACAGACTAACATCTTTTCCACCACCACGGATGTGTCTTTCCACATGGTTGTTTAGGAAATGAGAAGCAAGTCATTGCACCATTTGGGGTTAAATAACTTGTTGCTGAAAGATAATCAGACATGCAGTAATTAACCAGGAGGATTGTATCTATTTGACTTTTTCTTTTTTTGGCCAGGCAGTGTGTTTTTTTTATTGTCTACTGGGTAGACATATGATGATACGATTCGTTTTTTCTTTTACAGTTTACATAGAGTCCAGATTTTGGGGGAATTGAGGGGTTTCCCTGTTAGTTCCCAGGAAGGAAACAATGACAAATTTAACGGCCCAAACTTTTCCAGCTGGCCGAACATCATGGTTGCACCAACTCTACAGCACATCTTTCCACCACTCCAGTTTCTGCAGGTGTTTTTTCATCCACATGAAGGTCCTACCAGCTGGTTCTGCAGGTGTGACTGCAGAGCTGCTCAGCACTGTTGGGTTTACCAGAACAGCTTTGATTATTTGCTCAGTTTTTTTTATTCCAATCCTTCTGTTTTTATTTAATTCTTTAGTGACTTAACTCTTTCTGATTTTAGTTCTTTCATTTCTCACGTGCAACATGCTTGACAGTCTCTGCATGGGATTCTGCACCTGTTTCATTGTTTTTGTCTTTAAACGCGACTTCTGTGTTTCTGCGTATCTGTGATGGAAAATCCTCTCGCAGTCTCCTGTTTGTTTTTGATTTCTCTCTCTGAGTTGTTTCTGCTCTGTTCGTGCAGTCGTTTGCTGCAATGCTGTTCACTGTAATTCTTCACTAACCCGCCACCCCACCCTGTCCTTGCCCCCCTCCCTCCACCTCCTCTCATTACGGTCCTGTGGGGTTCCGCAGTAGTAGAGACGTGGAGTCCTTGTGTGGCCGGGGTTGCTTTACTGAACCCAAAACCAGTTGTTGAGCACATCTAGTCCCAAAGTAAAGCGGGCAGAGGCCGAATGTTGGTCTCACTCCCGCATTTTTCTGTTTTATTTTCCTTCTTTTGTTATTGAAATTCATTGTTTTTTGGGGTTATTGAACGAGCAAGGCGCAGCTTCATATTTATGACAGGTCATCAGCTCCAACCTGAAGAATTAAGGTGAAGAGCATTTATCTGATGTTGAAGTGATTTTTTTTCCTTCTCTTTTCGCTGGTGTCCATTTGTCGTGGTTGATTCTAAGATGATTTCTTTTGGTGTGTGTCGTCTTTTTCTGGCTTTATGCATCCTGCATGGTCTGAGTGTGAGCCCTGACCCAACCCCCACCCCACTGTCCACTCCTTCACCTCCTGTCCTCGTCTTCTTGTCTACCTCGTCCTCTGTCTTGCTCTTCTGAAGCGTCCCCCTGAGCTGTCTCCTCTGTGACTGAGCCACTGTAAACCAGCATGAACTCCCAGCATCCTCTCTGCCTGTCCATCCCACGGCACTCTTCCTGCTTCCTTCCACTTTTGGTTTCATCTCTACGCCAGCTTTTCAGCTCTCACATGAATGTAAATAGTTCATCCATCTGCTCATCAGTGTCATAACGATCAGAAATACATGGAAAGATGTATTTACGGTTGAGCTGAGGGACCTAGGTCATAATATGTAAGGCAGAGTGACGCGGGTTTAAAATCAAAGACAGGAAAACAGGCGCATCCATGTTGTGCCGGAGCTCTGACACCTTTCTCTGTCCTCTCACTTTCATTCTGTCTGGTTTAGACCATGGGGAGATGATGGAGATGCAGGGTTTCGGAGGCAGCCCGTCGTCGTGGCAACAGGCTGAAGTAACCACTCACGAGTCCCTGTGCCAGTCCTGCTCCACGGCCGGTAGCAACATGTCATTCGACTACCCAGCCAGCTGCACCTGCATGCACCAGACGGCAGACATCCACACGTACGCACCAGGAAGCCTCACTTCATACCCTCCTGCAGCTGCTGGAGGAAGGGGGGGATTATCACCGTAAAACTGAGTCACCAAAAAGGCTAATATATTCTCTGTGATTACTTTAGAGTACGTCAGAGCAGAATCGTCAGCTGAAACTAAAGGAAGTCACAAGTATTCAGACCCTTTGCTCAGTACAGAGTAGAAACATCCTTTTGAGCTCATACAGCCATGAGTCTTCTTGGGAATGATGCAACAAGTGTTCCACACCTGGATTTGGGATCTTCTGCGTTCTTCTTGCAGATCCTCTCCAGTTCTGTCAGGTTGGATGGTGAACGGTGGTGTTCAGCCATTTCAGGTCTCTCAATTGGGTTTAAGTCAGGGTTCTGGCTGGGCCGGTCCAGAATGGTCCAGAGATGTTCTGATCCACTCCTTTGTTATTTCAGCTGTGTGTGAGGGTCGTTGTCTTGTTGGAAGGTGAACCTTCGGCCCAGTCTGAGCTCCTGAACTCTGGAACAGGTTTTCTTCCAGTATCTCTCTGTACTTGGCCGCATTCATCTTTCCTTCAACTGCAACCAGTCGTCCTGTCCCTGCAGCTGAAAAACACCCCCATAGCATGATGCTGCCACCACCATGTTTCACTGTTGGGATGGTATTGGGCAGGTGATGAGCAGTGCCTGGTTTTCTCCACACATACCGCTTAGAATGAACTCCAAAAAGTTCAATCTTGGTCTCATCAGACCAGAGAATCTTATTTCTCACAGTCTGGGAGTCCTTCATGTGTTTTTTGGTAAACTCTATGCGGGCTTTCATGTGTCTGCACTGAGGAGAGGCTTCCATCAGCCACTCTGCCATAAAGCCCCGACTGGTGGAGGCTGCAGTGATAGTTGACTTTGTGGAACTTTCTCCATCTCCCTACTGCATCTCTGGAGCTCAGCCACAGTGATCTTTGGCTTCTTCTTTACCTCTCTCACCAAGGCTCTTCTCCCACCATTGCTCAGTTTGGCTGGACGGTCGGGTCTAGGAAGAGTTCTGGTCGTCCCAAACTTCTTCCATTTAAGGACTATGGAGGCCACCGTGCTCTTGAGCCCCGTTTCCACCAGTGGGTCTGGGTCGGGTCGGGCCAGATCGGTCCATGTTTTTCTCCGTCTCCACAGATAAAACCTGGGATGGGTACCCTTATATCCGACCTGACCCGGCCTACTTTTTTGGTAACCTTTGGTAGGGATACTGATCTAACTGATCCGGACCAAAAGGATGGGGCTAATACACAGCAATCCGTTGATTTGTTGAAAAATCTATCACTTCCCGCGTGACCCAGCGTAAAAACAAAGCAGGGTGACTCCTTTGTTTCTGTCACGTGTGGTGCTTTGGTTAAAAGGTGTTGCACGGCGATGATGTCATGCGATCGCGTAGAAGCGCTGTCTGGTTAATGCTCTGTCTTCAGGGTAAGGGGACAGTTGCAGTGGGGAGGAAACGTGAAATCAACATATCTGTACCAAAACCCACCCAGCCCAACCCGACCTGACCCAGACCCGCGGGTGGAAACGGGGCAATAGGAACCTTTAGTGCTGCAGAAATTCTTTTGTAACCTTGTCCAGATCTGTGTCTCGCCACAATTCTGTCTCTGAGCTCCTTGGACATTTCCTTCCACCTCATGATCCTCATTTGCTCTGACATGCACTGTGAGCTGGAAGCTCTTGTATAGACAGGTGTGTGTCTTTCCTAATCAAGTCCAATCACTTTAATTAAACACAGCTGGACTCCAATGAAGGAGTAGAACCATCTCAAGGAGGATCAGAAGAAATGGACAGCAGATGAGTTAAATATGAGTGTCACTGTAAAGGGTCTGAATACTTATGACCATGTGATATTTCAGTTTTTTTTTTTTAAAATAAATTTACAAAAATTTCTACATTTGTTTTTTTCTGTCAAGATGGGGTGTACATTCATGAGAAATACAATTAACCTTTTTGATTTTAGCAAATGGTTGCAAAGAGTACAAAGTTTAAAGGGGTTTGAATATGACACGTGACCAAAAATAATCAATAATATATTTTCTTTTTTCACCAGTGTTCCTCTGAAGATGCTTTGCCAGAACATGAAGAGGCAGATTGTTTCCAGAGCTTTCTACGGATGTAAGTACTCCTCCAGGTCCTGGATCAGTTTTATTTCTTTAGTTCCTGCTCTCATCTGTTCATAAATCTGCATGTTTGCTGACGCTTTATTACTTCTCCTTTTCCATGAGCTCTTATGGGAGATTAAAACACACGTTTGTAATCATTTGCATTTTATATCAGTTAGATTTATCATTTTTAATAGTACATTTATGTAAAATAATTGAGGATATGAAACAAAGCAAGGTCTTTAAATGCATCAAATCCAGATACCAAACACATATAACTGCTTTTAATAATAAATCCAACTGTGTTTACTTTTATTGGCTTCCAGGAGTAAGATCAGCTGATTTTAAAATCAATTAAAGTTCAATTAAATGTGAAGTGTGAAGGAAAAAGCTGCAGCTGGATGAAGTAATAACCTGCACACTGTAAAAACATCTCTCTGATTCTTTTGAAAATATCCTGAAGACTGCGATGAAGCTCTGAGTAGCAGAATGCAGTTACAATCGGTCACAGGTGTAAATGAAAAAGTCTAATACAGGAAGTCCCTTCAGGGTTTTATGTGTATCAGGGGGCACCTTGGGACCAACAATCGAATAAACCTCTAGAAAGAGTCTGAGCTTCATTTTTCTAACTTTATACAAACCTGATAGAAACATTTCCTAAAGTGGATCCAGGAGTCAGATTCCAGAGTTTGATCATCGTTGCTTTATTTTAACGAATCTTTCTGCCAGTTCTCTGCATTGCTGTCATGTTGCTGTTGATGGAACTGTATGCAGCAGCTTTTCTACCATTAGAAACGGAGGACGTGTCTGAACTCGGTCTGAAATGGAGGAAAATGTGTGGAATGATGGGTAAATAAGACAGAATCAGTGGAATAGACTACGTCCTACAGAACAGACGCTTCCGTAACATCTGAGCTGATTTTTAAAATAAAAAATAAAGCCAAACACACATTCCCATCATTTCCTGCAGCGCGTTGTTTCCATCATGCTTCATCTGCAACTTCCTATCACTGCAACAGTTGCATTTCAACAAGTTTTCATTATTTAACAAGAAAATGTGTAGAAGGGGGGAGGTGTGTAGGAAGAGGAGTGGGCGGGGTTATGAGTTATGGGGGCAGAAGGGGACTGTGTCGGTGTGGGGAAGGGAGGCTCATGGCAGTGTATTGGGGGTGTGTATGGAGGAAGGAGCATGCTGGTGGAGTGGGGTGTATATGTGCGTGAGAAGCTCAAGGTGTGTGGGAATGAGGTGTGTGTCTGTTGGGGTGGAGGGGGTGTGTTTGAGTGGATGGGGGGAGGAGTGTGTGTTGGTGAGGGAAGGAGGTGTGGGTGGAGAAAGGTACATGTGGGTGTCTGTTTGGGTGGAGGGAGGGTGTGTGTGCGTGTGGGAGGGGGGTGGAGGGAGGAGGGTGTGAGTACTGGGGTGAAGGGGGGATGTGTGAGTGTGTGTATTGAGGGTTGGAGGGAAGTGTGTGCATGTGTGTGGGGTGGAGGGAGGTGTGTGAAGGGATGGAGGGAGGAGGGTGTGAGTGCTGGGGTTGAGGGGGAGTGTGTGGGTGTGTGTTAGGGTTGGAGGGAGGTGCATGCATGTGTGTGGGGTGAGGGAAGAGTATGGGGGTGGAGGGAGGTGTGTGAGGGGATGGGGAGGAGGGTGTGAGTGCTGGGGTGAAGGGGGACTGTGTGGGTATGTGTATTGGGGGTTGGAGGGAGGAGTGTGTGGGAATGTTGGGGTGGAAGGAGGTGTGTGAGGGGGTGGAGGGATGAGGGTGCTGGGGTAAAGGGGGTGGGTGTGTGCATTAGAGTTGGTGTTTGGATGTGTGTGGGGTGAGGGAGGAGTGTGCGGGGGTGTTGGGGTGGAGGGAAGTGTGTGAGGGGATGGAGGGAGGAGGGTGTGAGTGCTGGGGTAGAGGGGGAGCATGTGAGTGTGGGTATTGGGGTTGGAGGGAGGTGTGTGAATGTCTTTGACATGAGGGAGCAGTGTTGGGGGTGGAGGGAGGTGTGTGAGGGGATGGGGAGGACGGTGTGAGTGCTGGGATGAAGGGGGACTGTGTGGGTATGTGTATTGGGGGTTGGAGGGAGGAGTGTGTGGGAATGTTGGGGGTGGAAGGAGGTGTGTGAGGGGATGGAGGGATGGGGGTGCTGGGGTGAAAGGGGTGGGTGTGTGTATTAGAGTTGGAGGGAGGTGGTGTTTGCATGTGTGTGGGGGTGAGGGAGGAGTGTGTGGGGGTGTTATAGGTGGAGGGAGGTGTGTGAGGGGATGGAGGGATGAGGGTGCTGGGGTGAAAGGGGTGGGTGTGTATTAGAGTTGGAGGGAGGTGGTGTTTGATGTGTGGGGGGTGAGGGAGGAGTGTGTGGGGGTGTTGGGGGTGGAGGGAGGTGTGTGAGGTGATGGGGGGAAGGTGTGAGTGCTGGGATGAAGGGGTATGTGTATTGGGGGTTGGAGGGAGGAGTGTGTGGGAAGGTTGGGGGTGGAAGGAGGTGTGTGAGAGGATGGAGGGTGCTGGGGGTGAAGGGGGGAGTGTGTGTATTAGAGTTGGGGGGAGGTGGTGTTTGCATGTGTGGGGCAGTGAGGGAGGAGTGTGTGGGGGTGTTATAGGTGGAGGGAGGTGTGTGAGGGGATGGCCCCAGGGAAGTGTGTGCATTTTAGTAGAGGGTGTGGAGGGAGGTAGGCGCATGTGTGCTGGTGGTGGGAGGAGGGTGTGCGTGAGTGTGTGTGTGGGGGGGTGTGGTGGGGGGGTTGTGGCAGTGGTAGGTGCCTTGTGTGGGGGGGGGGGCATTGGGGCGGGACAACAGGACAAGTTAAAAAAAAGTGTTAATAAATTACAGATCAAGGTTTGGTCACCTTGCAGTGAGATTCTCTGTTTTCCAGACACAGATGATGTGTTACTCTATATAACAGCAGAACACTGGTGTGTTATGTGGAATTAACACGGCGCATTAGAGCAGTGGTTTCCAAACTGGGGGTCGGGACCCTTACAGTGAGCTGAAATCATGACTCTTCCAGTGAGCCCCTTGAGATCTTAGAGATGAAAAAGGGTGCATTTCGCGTTACGACCGCAGGACAGCGCGGGAAATTCGTTCACCAAATCGCAGCGCATTATGCAGCACACAGCTTGTTCAAGGCAACGGAGAGAGACGTGGGTGGGCTCGTTCGTGTAGCGCTTCATCGCCCATTAGTATTAAAAAACTGGAGATGCTTGTTTATTCTTTCACAATTGCTGCCTCTAGTCCCTTTAAGGTAAACATATTAGTAAAAGCAGAATGAGGAAAAACTACAGTTGCATATGTGACGTCGCATCACCCTCTGTTTCTCTCGCCGTACACTTCCCTTTGTAATTTCATCAAAAGAAATATAAAGCTAACTGCAACAAAATATTATGTGGCTACTTATGATGATGTTTGTTTGTCTTTGCTCTTCAAGTACGGGAGCAGCCGAATTTTAATATTTAGATGGATTATCATTCCCGCTTCATGTTTTCAGCGTGAAATGTAAGAAGTGGCAGGTTGTCTGAAAACAGAATCCTGACGTTGGTCCCGCCTGGTCTCAGCTGTGTCCCCGTGTCCTCTGTCCTTCAGGGCTGGCATACTGTCGACACCTGTCCACCGTGCGGACCCACCTGTCAGCTCTGGTCAACCACAACATCGTGCCCCCAGACAGACCCTGCGAGGCGTCCGGAGGTCTCAGCAAAGAGGTCTGGAGCAAGTACCAGAAAGACTGCAAGGTGGGGGCAGCGGCGTCGCAGCGGGATCTGAAAGCCTCATGTCGCTGCAGATTGCCGAGTCACCGTGAAGTCAGGGACGTCCCTGGAACCTGAGAGATAGATGATGGACATCAGGACGTTCTGACTCACGCTACTTCATCCACACAAATCAGATCAAACGTGATTCATTTCTAGATGCAGGAGATTCTGACGACGTCAGTGATGCTCAGATCCGACGGAGACGGAGACGGAGAGCTGAGACAGGACGGACAGCGGTCCTCCTGTCTCTGTCCTGCTGTCAGGACGGACAGCGGTCCTCCTGTCTCTGTCCTGCTGCCAGGACGGACAGCGGTCCTCCTGTCTCTGTCCTGCTACCAGGACGGACAGCGGTCCTCCTGTCTCTGTCCTGCTACCAGGACAGACAGCGGTCCAGTCTGTCATTCACTGGTGTCCAGTCTGTCCTCCCTTGATGTCCAGCCTGTCCTTCCCCCGATGTCTAGTCCTGTCTTCCCCCGATGTCCAGTCTGTCCTTCCCCAATGTCCAGTCCGTCCTCCCCTGATGTCCAGTCTGTCCTTCCCCAATGTCCAGTCCGTCCTCCCCTAATGTCCAGTCTGTCCTCTCCCTGATGTCCAGCCTGTCCTCCCCTAATGTCCAGTCCGTCCTCCCCTGATGTCCAGCCTGTCCTCCCCAATGTCCAGTCTGTCTTTGCCCTGATGTCCAGTCCGTCCTCCGCTGATGTCAGTCTGTCTTTGCCCTGATGTCCAGTCTGTCCTCCCCTGATGTCCAGTCTGTCCTCGCCCTGATGTCCAGTCCGTCCTCCCCCGATGTCCAGTCTGTCTTTGCCCTGATGTCCAGTCCGTCCTCCCCTGATGTCCAGTCTGTCTTTGCCCTGATGTCCAGTCTGTCCTCGTCCGTCCCCCTTTGATCTAGTGGTGTTAACTGGAACAGGAGGGGAGGGGGGGGGGGGGGACACGCCTGTCATGGCCGCCCTCTCCTTCTCTTTAATGAAATCGTAATGAGTTCGGGGGAACTGGCGTCTCTTCCAGAGAGCAGCGTGATGTCATCGTGGCCTCTGTAATCCTTCATCGTCTCCACCAAAGTCATCATCACTAATTTACTCTCTATTCATATCTGAGTCTTTTATCTTCTGCACTCATCCGTCCTCCACGGTGCAGATTCTCATCACTCTGCCTCCTTTCATTATTCATGCTCTTCCTCTTCCTCCTCCTCCTCCTCCTCATATGTCTTGTCCTCCGTCTCCGTGCAGAACTACAAGGAGCTGGAGCTGCTGCGGCTGGTTTACTATGGAGGAGTGCAGCATGACATCAGGAAGGAGGTCTGGCCTTTTCTCCTGGGCCACTACAAGTTTGGCATGGGCAAGAAGGACATGAGCCAGGTACGACTCCCGGACCCCCCCCCAATACTTCCTCTGGACACCACTGCATGATGTCGCTCTCACTTCCAGATCGACGCCAAGATCATGGAGCGCTACCAGCAGGTGATGCGGGAATGGAAGGCGTGCGAGGTGATCGTCAAGCAGAGGGAGAAAGAGATGCAGTCGGCCATCTTTGCCAAGCTGTCCTCCGGCAGCAGCATAGACAGCCACGTCCTGCGGCTCGCCCACAGAGACTCCACGCTCAGCAACGAGGTGACGAGGCCGTCCAAGACCCAGGCGGCGCTGCCGTTTACTAATCAGGGATAGGAAGCGTTATTCACCGCGCTCACCGTAAATCCAGGCCATAAAGCATCCGCATCACACAGGAGGACGCAGCTTCAGAAAATGAGCTCCACCGTGTGTCATCTGTTTTTATAGCGAGCATAAAGAGTCAGGTGAAAACTTTTAATCCAGGGATTAAAGATGTGAGACAAATGTGTCCAATGAAAGATGAAATGATCATAATGAACATTGGGATCAAATCACATCAAATTTGATTTAAAAAACGCTTTTCATGCCATTAAAAGGCAACAAAAAGTGCTTGACATCAAATGCACGTTAATATTCTAGCTCTCAAAATCTAGAACTGTCATCATTTGTTCTTCCTATCACACATTAATCTGAATAAATCAGTAAATGGCTTCATGCTAAATTAAAAATCAGTTCCTAAAACTGTCACTGTCCCTATGAGAGCTTCTTCCAGTCACATCATGACAAATTAATTTCCAGTTTTTAGGAATGTAGCACAATTAAAAACTTGTTCCAGGCTCATAACTACAGCCAAGTCATTATTCTGCCTCTGGAGATGGATCAACGTCAATTTCAACTTTTATTTATAGCATAAACCCCTTGAGATGAACCATCTCGGGGAACAAATAAGTTTGACAGTATATGTATATACATACACAAACATACAGACAAAACAAGACAGAAAGAAAAAAAAGAATAAATACCAACAAATGTGCACACATAAAACCAATCAGACCTTTCCCACAATCACACAAAGATCAGAAAAGTTATAACAGATGCTCAGTTACAAAGTAACACATTATTATATCAAACAGTATAAGAAGAGAAAAGAGAAGAAAAATAAAAGAGAAGAGTCAAAAACAAGTAGAACGTTCATAAAAATGTGAGCGATGAAACTCTAATTTGACAAATTCAGACCCAAACATTCCACATTTGGGTATTAACGAAGCCAAAGCTGGTGCCATGAGGTGAACTGACTGCACGTCCGACCGTTAGAAGAGCTGCAAGTGGCGACTGTTGCTGGACCTCCTTTCTTAACTTTCTATTCATTTTCTGTTCAAGATGTTATTTCAGGTTTATAGTAGCTTGATCTCACAGCTCACTGACTGACATCGTCCCCTGATAGTCCTGTCACTCAGTCTGCGCATAAAAATGTCATTTATAATTTCAGAGTGATACATAATGATGTCTTTTCATTTATATTGGATATTAAAATACACAGGTGCTTCGAAGTAACAATTAATACAGTCCTTTAGTGAAAAGCCAGGTTTGGATAACAGCAGACTGATTGCACAAGACTCCTACATCAAGTCTGAAGCACTCGTGAAATTTCTTTGTGCTTGACAGAAGATTAGAAATACGAGAAAATTGGTGAATGCTTCATTTTCTCCTAAATCACTTGTACGAACCATTTAAGAACGAATTTGTTCGTAAGAATGTTTTTTGCATGAGGCCCGTTGGAGCGTGCCTTAAATCTAAATTAAATTTTTTCCAATATCCTTACAGTATGAATTGAAGGTACAACAAAAAACACTGGTGTTGCATGTCTGAAACTATAAGAAAATATAAAAGGAATTGTTTAAAGTATTCCGGATAACTAAGATTAATGCAAAAAATGAATAACCAATGAAAATGTCACTTGGAGGATGGAGTGAACCAGAACAGTTGTTGATACAACTGACAATGATGAGTTCTGAAAGGACATATACAACTCTAAATGGCTGCAGATTAGTCGAAGTAATATTTTTACTATTCAACTTGTGTAATTTTGTAAGATTGTAAGATTAAAGGTACAGTATGTAAGAATTACTGACATCTAGTGGTACAGATGGGTATTTGAAATAAAGGATTTTTTCTTTTCAACTTCATATTCCAAGCACTATTGTGAAAGTGTGGTGGCCGTTAGTGGCCAAAATTCTCCCAGACATAAAGATGTTTTCATCTGTGTAGCTATGACTGGACTATAAAGTCACTACTTTTTTGTCTTTTAAGGCATTACTGATCCCAAACAGTCTCTAACTCCTGTTAAACAAAGCTGGTTCAGCAGTTTTAAAGTTGACATTCTCACTTTATATACATTGTTTTGTCTATTCAGGGACACCGTAGTAAAAAATGGCAGAACAAATATGGCAGCCTCCATTTGTGCACCCCCCCAGCAAATAGATATAAATGACTCATTCTAAGAAAATAAACACATAACAGATATTTTAGTGCAGCGATTACACATCAACAGAAACACAGTTTTGAATTATATATCACATTTTTCTGTCATTGAAGTTTGACTTTTTACATACTGTACCTTTAAGCTTGTTGACAGGTTTAGTGTTTTTTTTTTTTCTGAAATAACATTGAGTAAAATTTTGTTCTATTGAGAATAAGTACTTTATTAAAATCATGCTTAAGAGTTTGCTGAATATCAATATTTGGTTTTAAGCCGTAAATGATTGTATCATCTGCATATAGTTAAATATTACAGTCCGTACAGACAACAGGAAGGTCATAATAGCAGCTGTCATGAGTAGAATCAGACTGATGTGGATGCTTTTAGGCAGATGCTGATTCCCATAAATGGCAAAAATTCCAATAACCGATTAACAGGCCAATGAATAAATCTCTCTCTCATTCTCTCTCTCTATCTATCTATCTATTGATCAAGATACAGTTTTCCTCAAAATTATTCATACCCTTCCATTAAAGAAAAGGCTAAACATACAATAGTAATTCAAATAACAAGAAACTAGTAATAAATAAAAATTTACATAAATATAATTTAGTGTAATTGAATATTGCTTTTGTATTGTGTTTGAAAATAATAATTAAAAAAAATAATTTAAAAAAACAATACTGTCCCAGACCAATTAGAGCACATTTACTCATTTCTGGGATAACTTTACTCATTCCCAGGATTACTTTATTTGTTCCTAGGATTACTTTACTATTTCCTAGATGAACTGGGCTGCTATTTTCTGGTTTATCCGGAAAGTAAAGTGGTTCTTTTAGGAAGAAATAACATATACTTTTTCTTCAGGTGAATTTACTCTGACATAGTAATAAATATCTGGATTCTGATACTTCTGGAGTAATCTGACATGTCTCAACTCTCTGTAGAGACTAGGATTATACATGCAACCCTGTAGTTGTGCAGATGTACTTCGATCATTTTGTCTTGTCAAGAAGAGGTAAAGTTTGAATGGTCATCAGAAATATCCAGAACAAAGACGGGAAGAGAAAATATGAGATGAAGTCATGTTTGTGTCTGATAACATGATGGCAGACGTCCTCCAGTATCTGCTGTGTTCATTAATATCTTCCACATCTCCATCCATCTTTAGGTGTTCATGTCCGTGGATGAGCCGGATGCAGGGAGTCAGGAGACCCCCAGTGGAGAAGACACCACTCCTACCATTACCACCTTGGTCCCCCCGCTGCCCTCCCCCCAGAGGAACGTCCTCTGGTAGAGTTTGACTCCCCCGACTCGGGTCTCCCTTCCTCCAGAAACTACTCGGTGACCTCTGCTCACTCTCAGATCTTGTCCAGCATAGACGATGGTCAGAGCACAGAGGAAGAAGGAGGGGGTAGGGAGGAGGGCAGGACTCCAGGGGGGGGGCGTCAGGACTCTCTTACTGAGGACAGGCTGTGCAGTCAGCTGGACAAACTGGTGACCAATGGAGCTGCAGCTGAGGGGATATCAGCCTCACTCTCCTCCTATACAGTGCGTACAGTTTGTAGATGTTTGTTTGTTTCATCAGAACCAGCAAGTCTGCAACGGGTGGAGGAAAGAAATGCAAATGAAAGTCTGTGAATCTATCGTGTGAGAGTCTAACAGAATGAATGGAAATGTAAAAGAAAAGACAAAAGCTGCAGAATAAACAACAGGTTTTATTTAAGCATCAGGGGTGGAGCTAGATTGGAGGCCAGGGTGGCACTGGCCAACTCTAAAAACCCCAACTGTCACCTCAGGTGATTGACAGGTCACCGAGAAGGACAGAAACCAGTCTGGAGTTAATATTAATTCTAACTAGTCATCATATAAAAATATGTCCATTTGTCTTCAAATTTTTTGGAGAGATTATGTCCCTTTGCAAGTACAACTACTGATGTTATGAACTCAGCTTATATAGTTTCCAGTCAGTTTGTTTAGAAACAACACATCACCTCAGTTCATCAATATTTTCACATTGAAGCTGAAAATAAACTCTGAAATGTTCAAAGAGAACCTCAGTATCCATGTTACTTAGCACCAACTAAGCTAGCGCTACATGATCCAATTTAGCACAGGAGACTAGCATGGTTGCTAGCTGGTTTTAAAGCAGCTACAGCATGAAAATGTGGAGAAACACATCCAGCAACCAGTCTGGTTTAGTAGAGGAAGATGTAAGAATGAAGAGAAAGAGAGATATTTCTGACTTTTAGTAAAGAGGAACGATCCAGATCAGGTCGAGATAGACCCCAAACCCAGTATCAGCAGCCCTATGTGGAGCTAGCCACACCAGGTCCAGTCCACCACCACCAGACAGTAGACCAGAACTGATCCCCCTACTACCACATCCAGCCCCACATACTGCACCCAAAACCACCAACTTACCTTCTACAGTTGCGGGCAAGAAAAGATTCTGCCTTTTTCTGCCAGAAGTGGTGCAGTAATAGTGCACTATTTTTGCACTATCACTGGCTGAACGATTTGTCCCGCAAATACGTCATCACGCATGGTGTCCAAACTTGGCGTGTGGAAACATCCTTGTTCTGGGCGTTCATTTATGCTCTGAAATCATTTCCCTGGGCACACAGGCGTTTCTCTGTGCGACTGAAATAGCAGACAAGTCGCTGGTAAGCGGCTGGCAGTCAGCTGAAAGGGGAACTTTTTCATTCTGTATAGAGCTTTCTGAAGGTGTTGCAGGTATTTCCATCTGCTGATCCAGATCATTTATGTACAGTAAAGATGTTTTATTGCTCATGTCTCTCTGATGTGACCACAGTTATCATAGCAGTGTTAAAGCAACCCTTACCGATGTTGCATTGTTACACTATGTTTTTTTTTGATAGGGTAAGATGCTATGGATGAGGTCATTGAACTCTGAAACACAAGACAGCCTCCCATTAATCAAAATAAAATACTATTCCAATCTCTACATATTCAATGAAAACGCCAACCAATCCTTGAAGTGGGGTGCATCCCTAGGAGTGGCCAAGGGACCTGCCTGTTAGACCTTTGCTTCTGCATTGGTAGGCAGAGGGGAATGGGGGGGTGTCTTAGGAGTGAGGCGGGACTGTTTATATTCAAATAATCTTGCTGTGCTTTCTGAAATGCAAGATCTGTAAAGCTTGCTTTAAAGAGAGGAACACCATCATTTGCTTTCTCAGGGCGCATTCACACCAGCCTTTTTGATTAGAATCTTAGAGACTTTACTGGGAAAACTGCTTTGTTTGGGGAATTATACATGCAAAAAACTCAGATTTGGATCAAAAACCAGGTCTCAGTTTGCTTCAAACGGACCAAATACAGGAATCCCTACAAAACAAAGAGCAGTGTTCTTCTTTATTGGTTTTCTTGTCTTCGCCTTCAGTAATTATTGATGCAACGCTGCCATCATATTATTTAAAAGGTCTGATTTGTTTGGGTATCCCTGGACAATACCTGCCTGGATCGTACCAGGTCTAGTAGACTATCCCTCCCTGGATCATACCGAGTCTACCGGACTATCCAGGCATGGATTGTACCAGGTCTAGTAGACTATCCCTGCATGGATCATACTACAGAGCTGGACATGAAAAAGTTCCCCTTTCAGCCGACTGCCAGCCACTTACCAGCCACTTACCAGCGACTTGTCTGCTAATTCAATCGCACAGAGAAACTTCTGTGTGCCCAGGGGAAACGATTTCGGAGCAGAAATGTAGGCCCAAAACAAGGATGTTTCCACACGCCAAGTTTGGACACCGTGTGTGATGACGTATTCGCGGGACAAATCGTTCAGCCAGTGATAGTGCAAAAATAGTGCAAAAATACTCACTACTCTGGCAGAAAAAAAAGAAATTTTTTAATTCCTGCAAATATAAGTAAACCTACCTACCAAGTATTTAATTGTATTGAATTTAGGGAATTATCTTATCAGGGATTGGATAGAATATAACACTATTCCCTGTGATATTGCCACATATATAGGGCTATATCTAGGTGAATTCTGTGAAATTTCGGCCGGACTCTGCGTGGATAGTTCGAATAAATCAAACAAACTATAAGTTTATTAGTGTATTAAACAGAGTATTGACTATTATTAGTATAGTAAGTCTTGAGTGTAATGTAACTATGAGAAACTATCTATTGAGGTGACGTATTATGGTAATCGTCCAACAAAAAATAGAGAAAAGGGGGTGATCTCCTGTCTATCAAAAAAATTAGAAATAACACCAGATAACAGAGGTAAACCTATCGTGGCTCCCCTTATCCCACAAAACAAAGAGAAGAATTGGAAGAGATTGTCTCCCCCCCCCCCTCTCCTCAATTAAAGACATTTTAAATTTTTCGAGGATAAGCGGAGACAATTTACAAGACTAAGACTAGATTCTTTCACCATGTTTCCCATCATGCAGTTTGTGCCCATCATGCTCTCTAACCCTAAATATTCAGTGACAAACATGTATGTATATGACAGTACGTTTATGTAGTATTTACTGTCAGAAATCTGATCCCTGCTGCTAGAAAGTTATGACAGCGCGGGGTTCACTTGGAAGCCTCCGTGGATCACTGACTGCTCTTACATCCAAGTCAACGTATGTCGCAACTCTAAATAATCAACAGCTCTGGCGGTTGGCTCCTGCTTCCACTGTTTCCAGAGCTCATTTATTGGTTGTTGATCATGTTCCGTAGCTGCGAATTGCGATATATTATAAATACGTTTGATATAATCGCAAGCCCAACACTAGGAAAAGACTGATATAACAGATTACCACCTTAAGCTTAACAATGGAGATGGCGATACTGCGCTGTGACTACAGTAAAACTCCTCAGCTTTATTTAAGATTCTCAGTTTTTAGTCTGGGACTGTGAAAATCGTTTGGTGTTAGCCCAGCATAAGTATACTATGACCCCCCTGATAAAGTCTTGCCCACCCTCTGGCCCCCCTTGTACAAAAGTGTAGCCCCGCCACTGATCAACTCTGAGGTTACAATTGAATATTAATCCCAGATTCATGTAGCTTTATTTGAAAGATCAAGATTAGAGCCAAACAGAATGGTGACTGTCACTAAATTGAATACATTTTTGGTCATTGTCACCTTAACTGACTCCTTTACAACCAAACTGGGAGCTGTTCCTATCAACCATGCAGAGACAACTCGTTCCAGAAACTTCTACATATAACAGATAAGTTGGAGATTGGTCTGGAGTTACTTAATGATAAGGGGCCTAAATTTAGCAGCAGGTGAAGGATGGCCTGTTTAAAACTGCCGGGATAAGAACCAGAGACCAGATAATGACTAAATTATAAAATGAAGGATTACAAGGCAGACTGGAGGAATTTCAGTTCTGATCTTTTCCCCTTCATTTACAAAATGAGTTTGAGAACTTTCAACGTTCAGCATCAGATTCTTGAGAAGATGAGGGGGACCAAGAATAATAATGTTGATAATATTTAATAGTACTCGGAGATTATAACTGAAAAAAGTAGTTTCTGCTAACATTTATTTCTCAAGTGATGAAATTTAGACATAATCTTTTCCAGACTGATGGAGGCAGCAGCAGCTGCTTATTAAGGATCATTGCTGATGTCTTTCCTCCTTCCCAGGCATTGTGTTAAAGAAGCACTACTGAACTTTGGCAGATTTCCTCTGTGATATCCCGTAACAACGCCCAAACCAGCATCATCCTAATCCTAATCCACCATTTTCTTCATCCTAATCCAGCATGATCTTCATCCTAATACAGCACCATCTTCATCCTAATCCACCATTTTTTTCATCCTAATCCAGCATCATCTTCATCCTAATCCAGCATCATCTTTATCCTAATCCACCATCTTCTTCATCCTAATCCAGCATTGTCTTCATCCTAATCCAGCATCATCTTCATCATAATCCAGCATCATCTTCATCCTAATCCAGCATGATCTTCATCCTAATCCAGCATCATCTTCATCCTAATCCACCATTTTCTTCATCCTAATCCAACATCATCTTCATCCTAATCCAGCATCATCTTCATCATAATCCAGCATTATCTTCATCATAATCCAGCATTGTCTTCATCCTAATCCAGCATCATCTTCATCCTAATCCAGCATTGTCTTCATCCTAATCCAGCATTGTCTTTATCCTAATCCAGCATCATCTTCATCCTAGTCCAACATTGCTTTGTCTTAATCAACATTCCCCTTTTTTATAAACCATCTTTTTTAACATAAAACTATAGTCACATTTACCCTATACCAAAAAACATTTAAACCAAAACCCAAAATTTTTAAAAAATTAAACCCCAATATTTTCTTTTCAAAATCTAACAACATTTTCATTCAATTTCAACATACTTCCTCCCCAACAAAAAAACATCATTTCCTAAACAACAACAATTTTATACATATTCAACATCCTTCTTCTTCTTACCCATCCAGTATTTCCTTCCTTCCCACCCCTCTTCATCCTAATCCAACATTGTCTTCATCCTAATCCAGCATCATCTTCATCCTAGTCCAACATTGTCTTCATCCTAATCTAACATTGTCTTCATCATAATCCAGCATTGTCTTCATCCTAATCCAGCATCATCTTCATCCTTATCCAGCATTGTCTTCATCCTAATCCAGCATCATCTTCATCCTAGTCCAACATTGTCTTCATCCTAATCTAACATCGTCTTCATATAATCCGCATTGCTTCTTAATCCAGCATCATCTTCATTCTAATTCAGCATTGTCTTCATCTAATGACATTCTTAAACTTAATCCAGATCTTTAAAAAATAAAGAAAAAAAAACAAACGAAAAAAAAAAAAAAAAAAAAAAATTAAAAAAAAAAAAACCAAATTTTTATTTAATATTTTCTCAATCCAGCATCATCTTCTGTCCTAAACCAGCATCGTCTTCATCTCTAATCCTACATTGTCGTTGTTCTTATCCAGCATCATCTTTATCCTAATCCAACATTGTCTTTGTCTTAATCCAGCATCGTCCTTGTTCTTATCCACCATCTTTTTCATCTTAATCCAGTGTCATCTTTATTCTTATCCAGCATCATCTTCATCCTAATCCAGCATCTTTTTTAAATTTTAATCCAGTTTTTTTCTTTGTCTTAATCTAGCATCATCTTCATTCTAATTCAGCATCGTCTTCATCCCAATCCAACATCATCTTTGTCCTAAACCAGCATCATGTTCATACTAATTCTACATCGTCTTTGTTCTTATCCAGCATTGTCTTCCTTCTAATCCAGCATTGTCTTCATCCTAATCCAGCATCATCTTCATCCTAATCCAGCATTGTCTTCATCCTAATCCAACATCATCTTTGTCCTTAACCAGCATTATGTTCATACTAATTCTACATTCGTCTTTGTTTTTATCCAGCATCATCTTCATCCTAATCACATTGTCTTTGTCTTCATCCAGCATCATCTTCATTCTTATCCACCATCTTTTTCATCTTAATCCAGTGTCATCTTTATTCTTATCCAACCTCGTCTTCATCCTAATTCTACATCATCTTCATTCTTATCCAGCATCATCTTCATCCTAATCAGCATAGTCTTCATCCTCATCCAGCATTGTCTTCCTTCTAATCCAGCATCGTCTTTATCTCATTTCAGCATCTTTTTCATCTTAATTCAGCATTTTCTTCATCTTAATCCAGTGTCATCTTCGTCCTTATCCAGCAGCGTCTTCATCCTAATTCAGCATTGTCTTCTTCTCAAGCCAGCATAATTTTTGTCCTAATCCAGCATCCTCTTCATCCTAATTGTACATCATCTTCATTCTAATCCAGCATTGTCTTCGTCCTTATCCAGCATCATCTTTGTTCTTATCCAGCATAGTCTTCATCTTAATCCTGCATTGTCTTCCTTCTAATCCAGTATCATCTTCATCCTAATCCAACATCTTTCTTCATCTCAATTAAGCATTTTTTTCATCTTAATCCAGTGTCATTTTCTTCCCTAACTACTCTTCCTCAACAACTTCTTACCCTCTTCTAACCCTTCTTCTTTCCACTCTCTTAACATTTCTTTCTTACCGGTCTCCCTTTTTCTTTATCCTAATCCAACATTGTCTTCATCTTAATCCAGTATATTCTTTTTCTTAATCTAGGATGATTTTCATCTTAATCCAGCATTGCCTTCATCCCTTTCACCCCATTAACGGAGAGATCTGACCCTCCATCTTTTCCTCACCCTCCAGTAACGTCCCCATGGGTGTCTTTGTTGAATCAGCCATGGTGTACGGTTAAAAAGCCGGTGTGTTCCTGGATTAGTAGTGAAGTGGGTTTCTCAACATCGGGACGCTGCGGGAAAACGTTTCCAGGAATGTAGAAGATGTCAGTGTGCCATTAAAAAGAGTCAGAAACAGTTTTACAGTCAGAAAGTAGTGCTGCTTTAACACACACCTGAATGCATCCTGATAGATAAAAGCTTAGAATTGTGATAAGGAAAACGCTCTTTTTCACATGACTGTTCATAAATGATCATCCCTGTTTCTCCTTGTTCTCCGTTGCTGTTGGACGTTGTTGAACTGCATCAATCATGATGAAGGTGTAATCCTCCCAACAGTGTTCAGTAACAGTCGATGGCATCTTGAGGTCACCTGCTTGAAAATACAAACGGGAGAGAGCCCAGAAACTGGGATTAAAATGTTCTTTCTCTACACAGATTGAGCTGTTGGACACAGTTGCCCTCAACCTTCACAGAATAGACAAAGATGTGCAGCGCTGCGACCGCAACTATTATTACTTCAGCACAGGAAACCTGGAGCGACTACGCAACATCATGTGCAGGTAGAGAGCGACTCTGGATGGAGATCACTTCACTCTGCAGCTTCCGACAAGACTGAGTGGGATTTGCAGCCCATTCTCTTTGTTTCTACCGTATTTTCCGGACTATAAGTTGCACTTTATTTCATAGTTTGGCGGCTTGTCCGACTAATATATGAAAATATATACAATTTCACAATTTTTTAAATTATCAATTCATATAGACTGACATCAGCTAACGAGAACATATTACAGTCTAATGTGAAAGAGGGCGCTCTAGGCTTGTGACAATTATAATCTGCTCCAAGGGCAAAAATCCCAAAATAGCCTTATCTCAGTGAGAGGAGTTCATTTTGGACATCTGTCTAAGCGGTGGAAAAATCCTCAAAAAACATGTTTATCCTTCTTAGTTATGATGTTTATGATCATTAACAGGCGTTAACTTTGGAATTGAACTGATTGTTACCGCTAAAAAGACCCAAGCAGGACATGAAAAATCCGAAAATCACCCTATTTTAAATAAATAAATACGACTCATTGTCCAGTGCGACTTATATATGTTTTTTTTTCCTGTTCATGATGCATTTTTTGACTAATGCATCTTATACTGAGGAGAAACTTATAGTCCGGAAAATACGGTGTTCACATGAAACTCCTCCAGTAGAAAAGAATGCAATGATTTCTAAATTCAACAAGCTGTATTTTTTCATCATTTGATATGTAGTTTATGATCTGCTATAAAATATGATGATGAGATTCTACTTTTACTCACATTTTACACTGAGACCAAGGGTTTTTTAAACTGTAGCAAGTGAAACATGCTTGTTTAACTTCTCTGTTAATAACTTTAGATGTAGCGACGCGTTGATGAGATGTGAGCTGAATCAGATTATCTGATCACGCTCTCGTTTGTGACCCTGCAGCTACGTGTGGGAGCATCTAGAGATGGGTTACGTTCAGGGCATGTGTGACCTGCTGGCCCCTCTCATGGTCATTCTGGACGATGGTAAGCAGCTCGTTTCTATGGTAACCCATGGCTGATCTCGTTGTCTGTAATTTTGGCTTCTTCTGTTTGTGTCAGAGTGTCTGGCATACAGCTGTTTCACTCAGCTGATGAAGAGGATGAGTCAGAACTTCCCTAACGGTGGAGCCATGGACACACACTTTGCCAACATGAGGTCGCTAATCCAGGTGATGCTCGCCACCGCCCGTCGGTGAGTGCGTGAAGAGGGAGTGAGTCACGCTGAAGGTCTTGTGCTTTTCCTCTGTGCTGTCAGATCCTGGACTCTGAGCTGTTCGAGCTGATGCAGCAGAACGGGGATTACACTCACTTCTACTTCTGCTACCGCTGGTTCCTGCTGGACTTTAAAAGAGGTGAATCATCTCCCCGACTGCCCCCGAACGCGGAGCGCTCCCCCTCCAGCAGCGCCATGAAATGACCGGATATGGGAATGTTTTGTGTGTGTGTGCAGAGCTCCTGTATGAGGATGTGTTTGCAGTCTGGGAGGTGATCTGGGTCGCCCCCAGGATTTCCTCCCAGCACTTCGTCCTGTTCCTGGCTCTGGCGCTGGTCACGGTTTACCGGGAGATCATCATGGACAACAACATGGACTTCACCGACATCATCAAGTTCTTTAATGGTAAGACTGGTCTACTCTGGTTTACAGTCTGACCTTCTCCTGGCTGACATGAACAGCAGCAGGTGATTTAGTGAAATGCGCTGGCACTTAAGAAAAGGTTTGTTTGTCTTCTGCTGGATTTAACACATGCAAAATTCTGTTAAATGAAATCTAAACAAGTATAAAATAAGCTAATAAGCAATCATGAATTATAACAAGAAGAAAAACTTTAAACAGGAAGAAAATAAAAGTAAGAATACTACCAATGTATGCAAAAAATATTCAAATGTAACAGTAAGGAAAGCAGTGACATTAACATTAAAATATGCTAAATGATGGTAAATATTTTCCTTCAGGTATAAAAAAAAAAAAAGTATTTTTCATTTCAGTTATGTAATTGTTGCATGTTTAGGTCTTGTAATGTTATTAAGATGAATATTTTCCTTTTACTATATTATTTTCTTATATAATACCATATTTACCACCTGGTTTTTAAATGGTGAGCAGAGATCTCCAGCAGACTGCTCCACCATGTGGCCATATCTCGTAATGACACAGAAACCTTTAAATTTTGGTGTTTGGATCCAAACAGTGTTTTTTTTAATCAGTTCTTCTTTGTACCATCATCAACATTCCCTGAAAATTTAATCAAAATCCGTTCAGTACTTTTTGAGTTATTTTGCTAACAGTCAAACAAACACCTGTCATTACATTGCCGCCTTGGAGGGTAGTAAAAGGTTGATATAAATTCTCCAAATTATATGTACAGATAAGAGACTCTGCACACACACACACACACACACACACACACACATATATATATATATATATATTAGGGCTGTCAAAAAATTAATCCTAAATTAATCCTATTGTCAAACAAGAGATGTCCTTTTTAATTACTACTGCTATATGCAGAAAATACATTAACTTTTGTTTTACAACTTAAAGGCTAAAACCAAGCTACACATCCGGGAGTAGTCCAGGACTCAGACCTGAATTTCAGCTTCACATTAGGACAGTTGTGAAGTCAGCGTGTGAGGACGTATCAGCAACATTCTGGACTAAACTGCAGCTGTCTGAAGGACTATAGGGAGACATGTAAGGACAGGGTTTCAGTAGTTTAGTCTACTAAAGATAAATGCAGAATTCCTGGTGAGACACCTTTAACCCTAAATGTGTTCTAGAAATGAAAAAAGCAATGTGATTAATCAGGATTCATTTTTTGACAGCCCTTATATACATACATATTAAAGAAAATGCTAAATTCACAACAGGATTCAAATAACAAGAAACTAAAAAAGTAATAATAACTAAAAATTTACAAAATTATAACTTAGTGAAATAAAATATTGCTTTTGAATTGCAGTTAAAAAGAATAATTTAAAAAAACTAACAAAACTGTCCCAGGCCAATTAAGCCCACCTTGCTCATGAACAGTGGACCAACAAACTGTATCTGTCAGCAGGTGCAGACGTCTTTTGAACATTACAGAAAACACCTGATTGCAGTGATGCCTCAAAGTGTTCCTCAACAAAAAGCCCCATCATGCTTGTTTACTTGCTTTATTTTTTTTATGTATTATTACTTTGTTCATTTTCAACTTATTACACTGATGGTTTATTTTTCCCCTTTTCTAATAGGAGGGTATGAATGATTTTGAGGACGACTGTATATAAACAAGGTGTCACAGTTTAGACACTACTTTTGTATTTTTTTATTTTCGCCAGTCATCTTGTTGGAGAACAGCATGACGTGCATGTGCATTGAAAAGTTTAGTTCACCGGGACAGATTGTAGTGGATTTTAGGTTCATCATACAAAAAGCCAAATATCCCCAACTTTTTTGAGTTTTGCGAGTAGTGTATATAAAGTGGTGTATATATATATATATATATATATATATATTCATCCTCAAAATTCTCAATAAATAAAAAATGATCTGTCGGTGAACTAAAATGAAATTGACCAAAGTAATAACAAATAAAAATTTTATGGAAATCATGACACTGATTTTGAATCGTGGTTTACCAGAATTATAGACATACATATATAAAACTCATATATATATATATATATAAAATTCAGATAAAAATGACTGAAATCCTGTTCCGTTCCATGTTGCAGTTAAACAATATCTTTGGAGTTTTTTCAGTGTCAGCTGTAAAATTTTCCCCAACTTGATCTCAAATCATCTTATTTACATTTCCTTCTCATTGATTTTACCAAACTTAAATATCAATATTCTAAATCTTGAAGTTTGTGCCACGTGGACGAGATTTTCTGTGGCGTTATTTTTAGCGTGCAGCGGGGGCTGTGACTGAAACCTGTATCTGATCCACAGAGATGGCTGAACGACACGACGTCCAACATATCTTGAAGATTGCGCGTGAGCTGGTGCACAAAGTCCAGTCTCTGATGGACAACAAGTAGAGGAAGAGGCGAGGGGGGGGGGTCTAGGAGGACGCGCTGGGGTCCAGCCCTGCTGGAAGCTCATCCCTCAGAGATCATTCCAGGTCTCCACACGTCCAAAGCAGGTCACGGGGTCCAGGTGTCTGCTTTACCCAGCGGAAGGCCCTGGGAGTGGGGCAGCAGCGTGGCTGGGGGGGGGCCTGCGTCTGGAGCTCTGTTTACATGTACCCTCCCGTGGAATGCCCATGGTGTTTGTTCAGACATGTGGATTTGTCTGCATGCTCGTGAGTTTAATCACACTGTGAACACATTCTTCAGTCTCGCCACTGTGTGTGTGCATGAAAACACACACACCCTTCTGGCTCTGTCAATCCTCCAGTTTCCTCTGAACCCCCACATGTCGGGTCCCCATAGGGGAGCTGAGGCGCTGTCAGTGTTGTTCCTCAGCGCAGCGCCGGCAGCAGCCACCAGAGGGCAGGATTCACACACAGCATCGTCAGAGGAGCAGAAGACTTTGCCACGAAGAAGTTTTCATAAGTGACCAAATGGACTGTGCCAACTACCTTTTCTTGAGTGTTTTATACTACAAGCATGTGTGTTTTTACCCCTCCTTCCCCATTTTTTACGTTTCTTTTTGACTTAAAGTTCAGTAGAACACAATTGTTGCCTTTTATTAGTAACAGCCCAAGGTACTTAGACGCACTTTCCTGCGATGGCGTCCTCGGTGGTGCCTGTGAAGGCCTCGCCACGCCTGATGGAGGCCGGAGGCACCAACAGAGGCAATCCTTGCAGAGAAACTTGGGATGAATTGCAGCCGACGGTGATGAAAGCATGTGTAGTCCTCGTCCTGAACGGCAGCAGAACTAAAAGCACACAGGACTTCTGATGGTCACGGTCATCTGAGAGCGGAGCAAAGTCCCAGACTGCTCGGAGCCGAATGGAGGAGCCTTCCCCACAGCTTAGACCAGGACTGGGTAAACTTCCAGTCAGTTTAGGTTCTGAGATGTGATTGGTCATGTTTGGGGTCTTGATTGTGCTCATCGTCCTCTTCTGTTCAACTTCAGTTTATTTATAGAGCACGCTAACAACATCCTTTTGGAGCCAGAGGTGCTGTACAACCCAACTAAATGATTTTATACTTAAAAACAAGACACAATAAAAGATAAAACACTAATAACACAAATAAAATACAAATGACACCAGTCATGATAAAAAGGTCGTAATGACCCAGAGCTAGAGACATAATAAGAAGACATAATAATAACACGAGGGGCCGAAGGTAGAACAGGCGAGAGAAGGGAGGGGGGGGGGGGGGGGGGGGGGATTTTGATTGAAAGGTCTGAGTAAAGACTAAGGTTTTGAGCAGGGTTTTAAAGGTAAAGAGTGACTGAGCGCTCTGATACCCAGTTGAAGGGCGTTCCACAGTCTGCCACCCTTAAGAGTCGCATCTAAACCTGGGGATGTCCAGGAGAAGCGAGGAGGACGATCTCAGTGATCTGAGGGAAGTGTAACTGGTGAGGAGCTGAGGCAAGTCATCAAGCCTATCTGTGTAAATGCCATGTTAAACTAGTAAACTAGTTAGACAAGTAAAACTAGCCTTGTATGACAAATGTTGCATCACATATTGTGGAACTAGTTTTTTTTACCAGCTGCAGAATCATATAGTTTGTTTCCAGGTGGTAGTGTAGCTACCTTTGTCAGTGTATTCCGGTTCATAGAGATATGGTGACAGTTAGTTTGATGAAGAAAAGTTCGAAATCATCTTCAAAATCCAACATATTCTCATGCCTTTCAGATGTGGCCGTAGTTTTGACTGTATCATGCACGTAGCACCAGATGATGTCACTCTGCTGCCAAATACAGGAAGTAAAACCTTGTAAAGTGTCTCAGCAACAGCAATCAAAATGCGACGAAATGCAGGTTTGTTTTATTCACAACATCATTCTATTAACACAGCATTTACACAGATAGTTTAAGTTATAAATGATTTGCCTCAGATGTGGTTAAGATTGTTTTTATTGACAGGCTAGCAAATTCCTATTGACTTATGCTAGCATTAGCATGGGCGACCTCCTGAAACTAGAATAATGGGATGAAATATGCTGGAACTGTCTCCAGTGATAGGCAGTATCCTGGCTCACTCGAAAAAGAGGCCCTATGTAAAAAATCTTGAACTTCCCATTTAAGATAGTTGAGACAGTGGAAGAGCCTGTCTATTGGGCTATTTGGGGGGAGGGGGGTTAATTAATGAGAGGTAGATTTGAACATCATCGGTGTAGCAGTGGTAGTGGAGGCCATGTTTTTGAAAAATCATTCCCAGCGGGAGCAGATACAGTGAAAACAGTATGGGACCCAGAATGGAGCCTTGGGGAACACCGCAGGACAATGGAGAGGGAGTGGATGAAAAGTTGTCAAGCTAAACTGAAAAAGATCTACCAGACAGATACGACCGGAACCAGCTGAGAGCAGTGCCACTTCGGTAGATGTTTATTCTCTCTACCGTCTGGCCATAAATGATCTTTAAAGTTGATAAAAAAAATTTCCAAGTGTAGCGTTTATCCATGAAATATGATGCATTTTAGCATGATCGGGACTTTTTGTCCTTTAATTTCCACATATGACAGGGATGTGGGTTTATTTACAGATCTAAATCAATGCTTTTGCTATTTTTGTCCATTTAAGACTGATTTTAAAAAAACAAACTCCCAAACATGTAATTTATGAAAAAATTCATTTTTTGAAATTTTTTTTTTATAATAAGAAAACAATGACGATTTCAGTGAACAAGCATTTAAAAGGTTTAAATCGTTTAAATAATTAAATGTTAAAAAATATTAATCTGTAAAAAGCTGAAGGTGTATGAAAATCTATTTTGGTGCTAGTTTTTAATATATTTCAGACTGATCCTCGTCCCCCAAACATTTCTAATATGGAAAATGACTGATTACATACAGTATTTGCACTGTTTGATCGGGACTGAGCAAATTAAGGGAAACAATATTTATTTGTAGAGGTTTTTCAGCCGGTTTGGAGTGAGGACTTTTTCAGGTTAAATATGTCTGAAACTTGCTGCATGTTAATAAAACTGGAGTCTGGAGCAGCCACAGACTCACACTGATCTCTGTCGCTGTATTTAGCAGGAAACACGTTCAGACACAAATCTGATCCCAGAACAGAAAGCTGAGGATGCAGTCGGATAGTTCAAGACAGTAAAGTCTGTCTGTGAAATCTCTAGGTTTGTCCTTGAAAGGAGCAGTGCGTCTCAAAAAATCAAAGATCACACTGTAAGAAATGTTTGTAAAATTTACAGTGAAAGACTGTAAAATTGAAAACAATATTCTAATGTATAAGATACTGTAAATTAAGAAATGGTGTACCCTTTACTTTAACAATATGTAAAAAAAAAGACATAATTTTGCTATGGAAAATATTAAAACCATGAAATTTACAGTTTCTGTTAAAGCATACCGCAATGACCAAGCGGCAACCTCCGGTGGCCAACTATGAGTCTACCCAGAAGAAGTGATTTTTTGTAGTTCTCCCCTGATCCGTGAGGGGCTGCAAAACAGAGCAAGCCCCCCAAGGACTCCCATGTTAAAACTGCCAGCTTCACAGCAGAAATAAACATGTTTACAGCCTGGTTCAAAACATCATTTTAGGATTAATAGGTCAAGTTTACCTTCATGTCAGCTGTGAGGGGGGAGAATTTTTTTATAACTCATCCGTTTAGATGTTAAACGATTGGCATGCGGCAGAAACCCGGCCTGCTGACCGGCAGCTCCTAGTTAGCTCCTTATTTGCTTCCGGTAAGGTTTCAGTTTGTAGCAGAGCAGCACAACAGCAGTTTTTAGTCAGATAATAGCAGGTCTAAGCGTGTCTTACCTTTACCCCGCCGCTTAGGGGGCTAATCTTCGTTAGCTCCTGTTAGTTTCAAGTTAGCTCGGTTAGCGTTTAGCCCAGAGTACGTCAGCTGTCAATCATTTGCTCCGCGGCTCAGAGCGGCCTTGCCTTTGACCATTTTAGTATTTTCCGGGAGTGACGACACGACGGCAAGATGGCGACGGTGGGAGACGCCCAACTGGCTTCACTTTTAGCTTTTCAGAAACCAAGAGGTGACGTAGCAGAAGGTTCGTCCCTCTCTATTAACCGTCTCTGGTAGTTACTTATATAGTCACCATATTTATTACGGTAGTTTACTGCAAAATAATTCACTTTCTACTGTTATTTTTTCAGAACATTACTGTGAATTGGTTTATGATTTCATTCTTTTCATACTTATTTACTGTAAATTACACTACTTAATCTTGTAATTTACACTTACCATGTCTTATGCCTACATGGTCACCATATTTTTACGCTAAAATTCTGGCAACCACAGCTGCCAGTAGTTTACTGTAAAATGTAGTGCAATGGATTATTTTTTTCAGTGCAATGTCAGCAAAATCTAATCCAGCATTAAACTGTGTTTCTGTTGCTCTCTAATCTCTTTAATCAGACAGCGGTGATACTTTATTCTCTCAGAATGAACATTTCTATCTCCTTACCATGGCTCCTCATACATACAGCTGCCTCCATGTTTACTACGGTGTCTCTGAGTGGACAAACAACTCTGTGTGAAGCTTTAAAGGTACCGTGTGTAAGAATTACTGCGATCTAAGGGTAAAGGTGGGTATTTGAAAGAAACAATGTTTTCTGTCAAATGACTTAATAATTCGAGCACTGATGTGAATGTACGGTGGCTGTTAGTGGCCAAAATTCTCCCAGACATAAAGACGTTTTCATCTGTGAGTGGATCCAGTGGTCTCAGATGTAGCTATGACTGTACTATGAGGAACTAATTTTTATGTCTTTTAAGGCATTACTTATCCTAAAAAAGTCTTGTAACTCCCATTAAACAAAGCTGGTACATCAGTTTTAAAGTTCAGAGGGTTCTCACTTCACACACATTTTGTCCATTCAGGGGCACCGTAGTAAAAATGGTTGAACAAATATGGCAGCCTCCATATGTACACCCCCCAACAAGTAGATATAAATGACTCATTCTAAGAAAATAAACACATAACAGTTATTCTAGTGCAGCGATTACACATAAATAGAAACACAGTTTTAAAATATATATGACATTTTTCTGCCATTGACCTTTATTTTTTACACACTGTACCTGTAAAACTGCAGCAGCAGCTTAGTTTGAAAGGCGCAAGCGCACCATTTGGGATAGGGAATGCCTTAAAACACCACAGAAGAAGACAGTACACCTGTAGTGCAATCATGGTTGGATCCACTCACATGAAAACATCTTCATGTGTGGAGGAAGCGTCTGAAGTCGCTGCTATGCCCGTCTTTACCACTAGATGTCAGCGGTTTTTACACACTGGTCCTTTAAACGAAGTCAGCTGGACTGAAACATGCTCACCGTTTACCAAAATGACTGCAATTTGTCTCAAGGAGTCCTGTCTCAGAAAACCCCACAGCTTGAATCTGGTGAGATAAAAGGATCTGTGGTTGTGGATTTTAAATGAAAACAGCTGAGGAGGCGCTTTTTAAGCCAAAGTTTCTCTGGGTTCGGTGGATCGGTGTTCCAGCGGGTTTGCTCGGACTTTACAGAAACAGCACATCCATGTTGCTTCGGAAGGAAATCAGGAGGCCTTTTTGATACTGTCTCCCCCTTCTCTCCCCCTTCAGTGTGATCCTTTAATCTCTCACTCCTTTGTCTCCTTAAAATGTCCCACATGGCTGCATATTACTGGTCATCCAGCATGGACCTCCACCTGTGATTCAAGTGCCAAGAGTCTTCCCCAATCCTAAGTGTACTGTAGTCATCCGGCTCTGATTTTCTTAGTTTGATCCCAGGAACAGGTGGTGGCGTGGATGTACCTTGCTGCCACGGTTTCTTCTCCCTCACCCTGCCGCCATGGCGACGGAGGGAACTGGGGGGGAGCCGTGGCAGAGCTTTTTCTTCCAATCAGGACATTGTGTACCAAAGCCTTGAAACAGCCCCCTCTGTGGCATGATGACAATGTGCAATTTCATACTGCATCTTGAAGACTGACTGTTTACTATGTGTGTAAAAATATTTTTGAAAATGGTGTTCTTGAATTCTTAAATGTCATTTGAAATTCCTGTTAAAGTCTATATTGCTGTAAATACGAACCAGAAGCCCAATATTTGTATGAAAACAGAACATATATATATATATATATATATAAATCTATAACTCATTTTAAGATCTATTTTTATGTTGGTTTTAGCAGCGTTAGTTGGAGGTATATCCTGTGCAGAAATGCAGAATGTGTGCAGAATATGTTCTACGTTGACTGTTAAGTGTTCTCTATTAATGTTGTGCACTGACTTCAAGATCTCAAGTTTCTATTTATTGGGAGAGCCAATGGTTGCATTGCTGAATATGTATTGGTGAGGAAGTATCATTTGCCTTGAATGTAATGTATTATTAAATAAGAGGTTGTTCATTACCCCGCTGGCCTCTTGTCATGTATTGAAGGAGTGGTGAAGAAATGGAGGATATATAATTCAAAACTATGTTTCTATTGGTGTGTAATTGCTGCACTAGAATAGCTGTTACATGTTTATCTTCTTAGAATGAGTATAATGAAATATGGAGGCTGCCATATTTGTTCAACCATTTTTACTACGGTGTCCCTGAATGGACAAAATGTTTGTGAAGTGAGAACCCTCTGAACCTTAAAATCTGCTGTACCACTGTCTGGGATAAGTAACGCCTTAAAAGACATTAAAATTAGTTCCTCATAGTGCAGTTATAGCTACTCCTGAGACCACTGGATCCACTTAGAGATGAAAACATGTTCATGTCTGGGGGAAGTTTGGCCACTAACAGCCACCGTACATTCACTTCAGTGTTTGGAATATGAAGTCATTTGAAAGGAAACATCTTTTCTTTCAAATACCCGTCTTTACCACTAGATGTCAGTAATTCTTACATACTGCACCTTTAAGGTTTGTTTGAAAACCATCAACAGGCAAGCAAACTAAGCCAGAGATACTGGGGGAAATGTCAAGGAGACAAAGAGAAGTAATGATGATGATCTGGCCGTAAACATCTGAAAACGGTGACTTCCATTTGACCCTTCGCTAAGCCCCGCCCCCATGGTAAAGTCTGGCAAACTTTCCGTTTTTAGCTAATTTCTACGTACATCAACATGGATTGCTCAGTGATTTCAGTGAACATATTCTGAAGGAAAATGTGTTAAATTTCTGGAGTAATAGTCGGGAAATATCAGAGGGGTTAGACAGAGAGGACTGCAGGATGCATCTGAGGAATTCATCATCATTTATCCACAGAGTAATGTTGATGAAGAGGATGTTAAAATCGTAGCGAAGGCTCAGCGTTCCTACAGAAAGACTCAGAAACTCCGCGTCTTGATGATTTATCATTTATCATTTATCACTTGATTCAGAAGCTCCAACACTTCCAGGTGGATCCCTCCACAACCACCTGGATTTATGACTACCTAACAAACAGACCACAGTTTGTGAGACTGAAAGGTTGTGTGTCTGAGATGGTGATCAGCAGCACTGGAGCACCACAAGGAAATGTACTCTCACCATTCCTCTTTACACTGTACACCTCAGACTTCCAGTACAACTCTGAGTCCTGTCATCTGCAGAAATACTCTGATGACTCTGCAGTTGTGGGGTGTATCAGTGATGGACAAGAAGCCGAGTACAGGGAACTGGTCAATCAATTTGTGAAATGGTGCAGTAACAATCAGCTCATCTTAAATACCAGCAAGACTAAAGAGATGATTGTTGACTTCAGGAAGAGCAAAAATAAGCAGCATAGTCCTGTCTACATCCTGGAAGAGGAGGTGGAGGTGGTGGAGAACTACAAATACCTGGAGTTCACCTGCATTAAACGTCTGCACCAAGATGTTGCAGATCTTCGACAAGTCTGTTGTGGAAAGTGCAATTAGCTTTGCAGCATCTGCTGGGGCAGCACCATCAGAATCAGAGACTTGAAGAAACTAAACAAGCTGATCAAGAAAGCTGGTTCTGTGCTGGGGATAACTCTGGAGCCGCTGGAGCTGATCGTTCAAAAAAGAATGCTGCACAAGCTGATGAAGATGATGGAGGACTCTTCCCATCCTCTCCACAACACGGTGAAGAATCAACAGAGTGTGTTCAGTGGGAGGCTGCGTCAAGTTCGCTGTAGGACGGAGAGATACAGGAATTCATTCCTGCCAGCAACCATCACCCTAAAGAACAAGACTGACTGACTTTTTTGTTTATTTAAAAAAAAAAAAAAAAGTGAGCCTCTACAATACTGAATTTCCCTTCTGGGATAAATAAAGTATTTTTCATTTCATTTTTCATTTCATTTCATTTCATTTATGTCCAGAACAACAACAACGTTCTTGCATCGCAGAGTAAGTTAACATGTTTTATTTTAAGCTAACTGTCACGTATGACTCCAGTAAGTTTCAGGTATCTGACGTGTTTTATCCTGTTGCTGGATGTTTCCCCCTTGACCGGGATGTTGTTCCCACATCATGGGTTTGATTAATACATTTAATTTGATCGGGATAGCAGATACTGGATCTGATCAGGGTAGCAGCTACTGGGCTGGGAAACTGGCAGAGGACCGTGTTATATTTGTCTCTGATTGTCTACTGAAGATTGGAAACGTGACTTACGAGTGTTTATCTGTATCTGTTTCGCCTCTAGCGACACACGGCTACCTTACTCCATGTTAAAATAGTAGCTTTTACTTAATATTATATCGCTGTAGTTAACTACTGTGCTAGGTGGCGTTAGTGTCTCACCTCGGAATAATCAGTTTGTCCAGCTCCGTGTTCAGCCTCATGCATCTGCGAGTGAGGTCTTCCACACTGTTTAATCAATCTTTCACACCATTTAATCCATATTCTACACCGTTTAGTCCATTTTCCACATCTCTCCGCTTGTGTTTTTTGGGTTTTCAGAAGGCAACAAATACAATATCACCCAAATGTTCTGGATATCTGTCATCAGACTTGAAAATCCTGTCTATGCCCCGTCTATGTAAAGTTTGCCAGAAAGTCCTTTCCTTAGTTACGGTTGCTAACGTATGATTGGTCAGCTGCAGTTCAGGGGTGGGGCTGGCGAAGGGTCAATTAAACAAAAGGTTTAATCCGGATGCAATTGATGCAGATTTGCTAATCCTCTCCTTTGGGACCGAGGATCACACAATTCATCTCAGTTTCGAGCTGGTTTTTCAGAGCAGTCTCTGATTGGATCAATCTGATCCAGAAACTCAGTTTGCAGAGGTGGAAGTAACTAATTACATTTACTCAAGTGACTGTGATTGAGTAGTTTTTGTGAGTAATTTGTCATTTTTGAGTAGTTTTTGAAAAAGGAAATTTTACTTTTACTCAAGTACATTTTGACCCAACTAGTTTACTTCACTACTTTGGAACCCGTCCCCGTTACTGAGTAAAAAATGAAATGCAGGGGGAGAAAAATCAGCCTGAACGGGTTTTATGTTGAACGTTACGGATTGTTCATCGCATCCTCCACTGAAACAAGTCTAGCGTTTATTTTCAGGGGAGGAACTCCGGACGCGACCTTTAAGGTAAGCAGTCATTGTGCTCATCGGTTGTTTGAGACAGTTGAATTTAAGGTTTATGTTGCTATAGAAAGACAAAAGAGCAAAAGGGGAATTTGGCTTTTTTAAAACCTGGGGTCTGTTTTCATCTGTCCTTTCATATATGTGCGTGATGATGGAGAAAGAAATTTTCAAGATAGCTCCAGTATTTATCCGGGCAGGCAGCGTAGCAGCCCAGCTGGCCCCCACGTCTACGTTTACCCTAAAAAAGTGCTTTTTTTTCCACAGTGAAGGGCTCGGATAGTCTCAACGAGTGTCTGACATCATACTAGAGAGGAGAAATGAACCAAAGTATCTACATTACCTGGTCATCGCTATTTGTTTTGGTGTTTGTGGCCAAATTTCAGGACACTGGAAATCAATTATCGCTCCGTAACCGTGTGATAATCGGTGTTTCGACGTGAGTTATCGCCCGATTTCGGAAATCGGGCGATAACTCACGTCCCCCACTGGTGTTTTGTTCAGCAAACCTGTTTTCACATATATGAAAGGACATACGAAAACAGACCCCAGGTTAAAAAAAAGCTATATTCCTCTTTAATTTGCTCAACATTTTCACCATCTTGGATTCTTTGATTTGGTTTTATTTTTCTCTTTTCATTGTGAAAGTTTGTCAAAAATAGTGTTGAACTGGGTTTATAATTCATCCTTTTTACAGCAAGTAACTAAAAGTAAGTAACTTTTAATCAGAGTACATTTTAGATTAAAGGGACTTGAGGCAAGATTAAGAAATGAAACTCGCGACTGGCGCTTCAGGTAACTGCAACCATTAACCAAGCCGTCACAGGATCACAAACTGAAGCTATAATGTTGTTTACTAACCTTTTTCTTTTGAAATACTTTTTTACTTATACTCAAGTACTTCTTTAGATGGGTACTTTTACTTTTTACTTGAGTAGAATTTAAGCAAAGTAAAGATACTGTTACGTAATTACAATTTTTCTGTACTTTTCCCACCTGTGCCAGTTTGGGAGATCACCAAATCCAGAAAATCTGCAACAGGACACCTGCTGTGTTACACATCGACCAGTAGATGTCAGTATTATGCATCTGTTCTGTATTCAGTTTTGTTTGAAACGCATAACTGTTGTACTTTCCTAAGATGGAAGGTTTAATTTGCAGCCTAATTCTCCTTGATCTGCTTGTCACTATAAAAGTTCAAGTCAAATACCTACTCAACACTACACACAATATTTCTTTGACCAATGTCAAAGTTTTACTTTTTTCTTGCTGAAATCCCTGAAGTCAGACCCACTGTTGGCAAAGAGCTCAAATAGGACAGCAAATGAACAATGTAGATAGATGTAAGGAGCAACAAGTAGAGTAGAAGAATTGAGTCAAAAAAATTGTTTGGGGAGTGTTTTATGATGCAAACATATATTTAACTGCAGACCTATATTCAAAAGCTAAACCGGCTATATCTTATCCCATTACCGTGATTGTTGAACAAATGAAAATAAACCTTACGGATAAATATGGTTTAACAATCCAACTAAAGTGATTTTGTTCAAATGTTAAGGTTTGATTACATTTTGGGCCTAAAATCCACACTGAACCCACCCTTATGGGTTCAGATTAATCCATCCTTTTTGGATCAAAGTGATTCCAATACCACAAAATTCTGAAAGACCCAAACTCAAGATCTGATTTGGATCCAAACCAGGACAGGATTACCTGATCTAATCTAAATCTATAGCTATTTTTTCTTTTGAAAAACCCATTTTTAAGGATTTGATCCAATCAGCTATCCAAAATCTGAGCGGATTACTATTGAAAATCTGGACCCAAGGCCCTAACCCTTCGTTTTTCGTGTTCATGTCAAGGGGAAGTGGTGTCACGATTCTGGTTCAGACCAAGGGGGAAGTGATAGGGCTATCTGGACCTCAAAACAGAGATTTTCCAGGGGAACACTAGAAAACGAGTGGTATGATATTACCCATATGAAATATGGGCAAAATGATGAGGAAATCGGCAGCAGCAGCCAAAGAAATGCAGAAATGTGAGTATTTTTTTGTTAATAAAATATGAAAATTGCTATTTTAAGATTGCTTTAATGTATTGCACACAATTTTGTTGCAAATGTGAAAACATTGCTAATTTTATAACATTACGTGCATCTGCTCATGTCTGTAATGTAACATTAACGTTCAGCTTGAGTCGAGGCGTCTTCTTTTTCTTCCATTTTTACGTTTTTTGGCCCAAAGCTGAAAAAATAATCCAATCGCCCAGCAAAGGGAGATTATTGCTGCTGCTGACGGCATTGTGAACTCTTCCAGAAACAGCTGTGATATTGAGAGGGACCCAACAGCAGTCACGGTACGTCACCATAAATCCAATCCACGGCGGAAGTCCTTATCGGAAGTTTGTTCTTCATGTAACTTACTAAAATTTAACCCTACCCCTGACCCTTCTTCTAACCCTAACCACCCGACTACACCAAACGCATCAGTTTGCAAGCCGCAGATAAATACTCTTAGTGGTGTTTAACTTCCGCTGGAGACTTGCTGTATGGATTGGATACATGGCGGCGTCCTTATCGGCTGCTGTAACTGCAGTTAGGTAGTCTTGGTGATATTAGTTTACTGCAACATGGACGACTATTGGTGACGCATGAGAAGAGTTATACTTATCCCAATTTCTTAAGGGAATAATTCAATCGCTAGCACTTAAAACTACATTTTAAAGAAATAGTTCACCCTCAGAATGATTTAACTTCATTTTCCACTTACCCTGATGGTGAGCAAGACTCTGGACCACTTTTTTAATATGTCAAATGCAGACGGAGATCAGGACGACTTCTCGTTTCCCCCCAATAGAGTTCACCAGGGTCTGAGCCAAAAAGGTCCGTAAAAGTCCACAAAAAATTGTCAATATTCCTCCATACTGCTCGTCCCATGTAATCCAAGTGTCCTGAGTGGGTAGCGTCCAGAATTTACTTGAAACTACGCCATTTAGTATATTTTTAGAGTCTAAACAAGACTACATCGCATGCCTAGCAAGCACGCCGATGCACGTTCACGAAACAACGGAAGCCGTGGCAGACGAGATCGCGCGTTCTCTTTTTCTTTCTTTCTTTCTTTTAGATCAATATCAACGAGAAGGGTCTATCTGCGGCTTGCAAGACAGGGGCGTGTCATAGAGTGGGCGTGTCGTAGTGTGACGTTACTCGACGACACACCCACCAGGCCAATGAGAGCACGGTAAAATCTAGCCCTACCCCTGACCCTTCCCCTAAACCTAACCAGACCCACCCACAATGCGACACGCCCACTGTAGGACACGCCCACTATATGACACGCCCACTGGGTTGCAAGCCGCAGATAGATACACTTGATATCAACCCCTCCTGTGTTTGTCCCGGTTTGTTTAGAGCTCTTGCGCTCTTACCACAATGTAAACAGTGAATTTCTTCTTCTACGCTTGCATTATTGGCAGAGTAGGCTCTGAACGCTGAGGCTTCCGTAGTTTCGTGACCGTGCATGTGCGCGCTTCATGAAAGTAAACAATACTCCTTTTTAGACTCTAAAATATACTAAATGGCGTAGTTTCAAGTAAATTCTGGACGCTACCCACTCAGGACACTTGGATTACATGGGACGAGCAGTATGGAGGAATATTGACAATTTTTTGTGGACTTTTATGGACCTTTTTGGCTGGGACCCTGGCGAACTCCATTGGGGGGAAACGAGAAGTTGTCCTAAACGCCGTCTGCATTTGACATATTAAAAAAGTGGTCCAGAGTCTTGCTCACCATCATGGTAAGTGGAAAATAAAGTTAAATCATTCTGAGGGTGAACTATTCCTTTAAGGCCTTCCCCTTGGGGGAAGGGCCAAGGAGAAGGGCTTAGGGGTAGAGATGAAAATAGGAATTTGAATTGGACATATAAATACACAGAGGGGCTCACCAACTACAACAGGTGAGAGGCTGCCGTGGTTTTCTTACCTGGCGACCTGCGTTTAGTAGTGCTGATCCACAGATTTGTCCCCCCCCAGGGTTGTTTTAATCTGGGCAAAGGCCGCAAGTAGACCATCCGCCATTGCATAGGGTTAATTTCTGTACGTGTAATTGCACAGATGAGAATCAGACAATTTTCTTAACAATATTGTGGAAATCTGGAAGTTCTTGCTTATATCTTAGTTGTTGAAACAGCAGAAGTCCAGGTCCAAGGAAACTGGGATGTTGTGGAAAATAAAAAATAAAAGACAATGAGGATAAGAAGGTAATGGATCTGTTGGGGGGTGGAAGGGCCTGGCAGAGAAGGGAGGCTGACCTGTATTGATAATATAGTCGTCCTCAAAATTATTCATATCTTCCAATTAAAGAAAAGGCTAAATTCACAATAGTAATTCAATGACAAGAAACTAAAGAAATTAATAATAAATAGAAAATTTACAAAATTATAATTTAGTGAGATAAGATATTGCTTTTGAATTGTGGTTGGAAATAATAATTAAAAAACAAACTACTTATTCATTACTATTATTTGGACATGGTCATCATCATCACGACTATAATATCTAATCTTGGAAGTAACCAGATCTTGTTATAAATTCTAAATCCTTTTTATATATATATTTTCTTTTCCTTCTCCTCCTTCCTCCCTTTGATCTACCCTTTGTAGATTTTTAATACACTGTATTGCCCTTGTGCATATGTAGTGTCACCTCATATTTTTGGGTAATAAAATATCTGAAAATAAAAAAATAGCTGTTGGTTTTGTATGATCGAATGTGGCCTTTGTCCATACAACGTAAATAACACACAGCTCCCCTCACATCAGGAGGATTTGTTGATTTGATATTGAATTGCACAGGAAAGTATTGTGATGCATGAATGGACATTTTCTGGTTCAGCTCATACTCGACACTTGAAGCTTTCAGGATGTTCCTCTTACATCAGCGAGGTTCTTGGAAGGAGGGAACAGCAGCAGATGCTGACAGACCAACAGACAGGCTTCTGGCCAGTACTTTGAGAAAAATGATTTCCTGTCAGAGGAATTGAGAATCTTTGTCTGTCTGTATGTAGATGACTTTGAAGTCTGCAACCCACTCGGTACTTCACGTAAAAGGCAGCTGCTCTTCTCCATCCAGCTCTGTTGTGTGAGAGTGATGATATGAAGACGTGCTGCTTTTAAAAAACATTTGCTCTTGATGAATGGGGTGTTTTTGTGTCGCAGCTCGTGAAGAGGACACTTCAGTGTGTGGTGTCAGACAGACTTGCAGCAACACGGAAAAGCTGGTTTTGTGGAAAATCTTCCCGGCTTGTATTTCTGTGGGTCTTGCACAGCTCAGCGTACAGAAACTCAATCAGGTGCATCAGAAACAAAGAACTTCATCAAGTTTATGTAAATGTTGCACAAGCAAAGGAAGGTGTGAAAAACTAATGTATTTTTACAGAAAGACATCAGGACGTCCTGATGTTGTCCGTGACCTTTCTGAAGGCGTAATCCCAGTTGAGCTTGCACGATACATTGTTGTGCTAATTTCCTGTGTGGCTGGCATTCGGCCCGCTACCCCCGGTGCCCCAAAACCATGGGGGGGGCATCGGCTGGGGCCACCATCTGAGTGGATGCATGTCCGTCTCTTTGAGGTGGCAGCTGGGGTCCCGGTTTTGGGCCATGCTGACTTCCTCCGGCCCTTGTAAGGACGAGGTTGCATCTGCATGACTGGACTCACCGTAGACACAGTAACTGGGCTTGTTGGGTACCCATTACCTCCTTCTGCTGAGGTTTTTCTTTTCCTTTTTGTGTAGTTCTGTGTACATGTATGTACAGCTGTGTGAAAAGGTTTTTGCCCCCTTCCTAATTTCTCACTTTTTTGCATGTTTGTCATACTTAAAGGGACTAGAGGCAAGATTAAGAAACGAAACTCACGACTGCCGCGCTTCAGGTTACTGCAGCCACGAGCCAAGCCGTCATGGGAGCACAAACTGAAGCTATAATGTTGTTTACTAAGCTTTTTCCACGTAGTTCCACTTTTTAGTGTCTTTCAGTTGATCTGGATCGTTTTCTGACGGCAGAAGAATCCATAACTATGGCTTTCAGTGTTTGAATTTACCGCGACTGTCTTCTTCCGGTATCAAAACTGCAGATGTAGCGTCATTTAACGCCACGCCCGCAGGGCAGCGCGGGAAATTCAGCCACCAAATTGCAGCACATTTTGCAGCACACAGCCTGTTTAAGGCAACAGAGAGAGACGTGGGTGGAAATGTTTTTTTGGGGGGGTATTTAGCGCGTCATCACCCATTAGGATTAAAAAAAATGGACATGCATGTTTGTTTGTTTTTTAAATTCTTGCCTCTAGTCTCATTAAATGTTTCAGATCATCAAACAAATTTAAATGTGAGACAAAGATAACACAAGTAAACAGAAAATGCAGTTTTTAAATGAAGATTTATATTTTTAGGAGGGGAAAAAAAAACAAACTTAAATGGACCTGTGTGAAAAAGTGATTGCCCCCTAAACCTAATTGGTTGTTCCACCCTTAGCAGCAACAACTGCATCAAGCGTTTGTGATAACTGGCAGTGAGTCTTCTTCAGCGCTGTGGAGGAATTTTGTTCCACTCATCTTTGCAGAATTGTTGTAATTCAGCCACATTGGAGGCTTTTCCAGCATGAACCGCCTTTTTAAGGTCATGCCACAGCATCTCAGTGGGATTCAGGTGGGAACTTTGACTAGGCCACTCCAAAGTCTTCATTTTGTTGTTCTTAAGCCATTCAGAGGTGGACTTGCTGGTGCGCTTCATCTTGAGGTCACCAACAGATGGCCGGACATTCTCCTTCAGGATTTTTGGTAGAAGCAGAATTCATGGTTCCATTTACCACAGCAAGTCTTCCAGGTCCTGAAGCAGCTAAACAGCCCCAGACCATCACACTACCACCACCATATTTTACTGTTGGTATGATGTTCCTTTTCTGAAATGCTGTGTTACTTTTACGCCAGATGTAATGGGACCTCCACCTTCCAAAAAGTTCCACTTTTGTCTCGTCAGTCCACAGAGTATTTTCCCAAAAGTCTTGGGGATCATCAAGAAGCTTTCTGGCAAAACTGAGACGAGCCTTTATGTTGTTTTTGCTCAGCAGTGGTTTTGGTCTTGGAACTCTGCCATGCAGCCATTTTTGCCCCCCAGTCTCTTTCTGATGGGGGAGTCATGAACACTGACCTTTATTGAGGCAAGTGAGGCCTGCAGTTCTTTGGATGTTGTTCTGGGGTCTTTTGTGACCTCTTGGATGAGTCGTCGCTGTGCTCTTGGGGTCATTTTGGTTGGCCGGCCCCTCCTGGGAAGGTTCACCACTGTTCCATGTTTTCACCATTTGTGGATAATGGCTCTCACTGTGGTTCTCTGGAGTCCCAAAGCTTTAGAAATGGCTTTGGAACCTTTTCCAGACTGATAGATCTCAATTACTTTGTTTCTCATTTTTTACTGAATTTTTTTTTGGATCGCAGCATGATGTCTAGCTTTTGAGGATCTTTTTGGTCTACTAAACTTCATCAGGCAGGTCCTATTTAAGTGATTTCTTGATTGAGAACAGGTGTGGCAGAGAACTTGTGGCTTTCCAAAGATGTGATAAACCACAGTTAATTTATGTTTTAACAGGGGGGGGGGGCAATCACTTTTTCACACAGGACCATGGAAGTGGTCCCCCCCCAATAAAAAATCTTAATTCAAAAACTGCATTTTCTGTTTACTTGTGTTATCTTTGTCTCACATTAAAATTTGTTTGATGATCTGAAACATTTAAGTGTGACAAACATGCAAAAAAGTAAGTAATCAGGAAGGGAGCAAACACTTTTTCACTCAGCTGTATGATCTTATACTCCCGTAACTGTCTTGATCCACGAACTTCACAATGAAATCATTATCTTGCCAGTTAACTGAGTTTTTCTGTGGGTTCAGGCTGCTGAAGTGTAACACTTCAGTATCCATTCCTTCCCTTCCAGAATCCCGTAGAACTTCAACTTGCTGAAGAGGAAACTAAACAGACAAGTTTGTTGTTTTCTTAAAAAAAATTGTTTATCACGGTTTATACATCAGAGTGATCAGTACCCATGACATTGCACAATACAAAGGCATGAAAAAGAAATTAAACATTAAAATAGGTATTGCATCTTCCAAAAGCTAGTTCTCCATTCATAAATACTGGTTTTGATTCCAGTCCACTGTAGTTTCTTACAACAGAATCACAGTTTGCTCTAAAGCCAGAAATCATTCCTACTAATCAATGAGTGACGCGTGACACAAATGACAATCAGACGACATTCTGCGGTGCCGACAACCGGCTTCCTCTTCTTATTGGAAGGTACAACATCAAGGCTGGGAGCTCCCCCCCCAGGCCCGCACTGGGAACGCTGGAGGGAGGAGCTGGAGGACGAGGAGGAGGTGGTGGTGAAGGCACTCTCCTGTTGTGGTCACATGACCGCCGAGATGTACCGAGGCGTAGCACAAATGGTGAGATGGGTGAGACGATGTCTGTGATCCTCTGGTCCACGAGGTCCTGTAAGGATGACAACACAACATACTGGTGACTTACTGGTTCTATGGGGGTGTTACTGGGTGGGTTTGCAAAGGGTCCTTAAGATTTCTGCATGCTGCAAGAAGCATAAACTTTGTTCAAGAAAGAAGTTAGTCCTGGTCTGGTTAATTCATACTCCATCAATGTTTGTGTGTGTGTCAACTTCGCCTGTGTCAGGGGGGGTGTTGTGGCCACGGTGGTGTCCGTGTGTTTAAATGCCACCTGTTGTTTGCATTCTTATTTTATCACCTCGATGCTATTCATTAAAACTGTCCATGATGCATCTGCAGAAATAACAACTCGCCGCTTTGAGCTTCTCCGCATTAACCCCGCCCACCTTTTGAGGGTGATTTTGCTCATTTGTTGCTGGTCGAAATTTCATTATTTATTCTGTATCCTGTATGTGTTTGACCTTATAAGGCTGGCGTAATTGATGGAAAATAAATGTATGTTTTAAAAAAAGAAAAAAAGAAAGAAAAAAAAAACCCTGTCCACCTTGAGTGTCCGACCAATCACACAATACTTCTCGGAGCCCCACGAACAAGAAAGTTCAGCTCGGCCGAGGTGTCAAAAACAAGCTGCAACACATCCTCAATCACGTCCACGAGAACAAGAAGAAAGTTCTCGCTTTCTCTCGAAGACCACATGCTGACTGAGATGAGCCAAAATATAATTCATGAGCTTATAAACTGCGTCATTTTGTATCTGCTGCTCCTCAACCGTCATCTGAAGCAGGGTCTCCATGGTTACCTGCCTCCACAGTAAAGACCAGGTCCAATCACCAACATCGATTAACCCTACAGATCCTCATCCTGCCTTCCCATGTGGGATCATGTGATCAGATCAGGCAGGAAAACAAAGGTGAACAACATCCATGCGTTTCCGCTTGTGTGGCTTTGTTTTTCTTCCATGTTTTCATGGGGAAGTTCGGCAGAGGAAGAGTTACTGCCTCCAAAATAACAGATTCAATCCTCCTGCTGAGAAAGAAAATAATGAAGGTGCGATGATGGAGGACAAGAAATGTCCAGAAGCATTTTTATGATGTAGTTTCCAGAAAGAAGCCTTCAAAGTCCAGGTAGAGGTAGCCTTACTGTAGCTTCAGACAAACAAAATGTGGACTAACTGGAGGAAGAAAACAACAAGGAGGGAGTTTCTTTTCTTTTTTGTAAATCAGATTTGATCATATATTGCATGAACAACTTGTTTTTTCGACCATTGAGATGCTTAATCAGCTTGAACTCTTTCAAACTAAAACTTTTGATCCTTCACAGTCCAGGCCTGTGCTGCTGCTGCTGTCCTTTTTTATGCCTTTCCTGAAACTCAACATGTCTCAGAACCTGAACATGGCTCCTGTGCAGAAACATCATCCACAACAGAAACCATCAGAATTGACGTCTTCTGCTGATCCAGGCCTCTCCAATCAGCTGAGGTGTTTACAGCACATGATGTGTTTTTGTTCTGACTGGACCTTCTAACAGATGATAAGTACTCGTGATAAAAGCAGCCACTGATGTTGGTAAAAAATCTGATACGGTTGGAATATTTATTCACATTTTAAATGGTCACATCTGGAATGAAAATGCATGAGTGAAATGAGCAGCAGAGATGTGGACGTTGGATGAGAATCTGAGGTGAGCGTGTGGAATGAGCAGCAGAGAGGATGGCGTGGGATGAGCAGCAGAGAGGATGACGTGGGATGAGCAGCAGAGAGGATGACGTGGGATGAGCAGCAGAGAGGATGACGTGGGATAAGCAGCAAAGAGGATGACGTGGAATGAGCAGCAAAGAGGATGACGTGGAATGAGCAGCAGAGAGGATGGCGTGGAATGAGCAGCAGAGAGGATGACGTGGGATGAGCAGCAGAGAGGATGACGTGGGATGAGCAGCAGAGAGGATGACGTGGGATGAGCAGCAGAGAGGATGACGTGGGATAAGCAGCAGAGAGGATGACGTGGGATAAGCAGCAGAGAGGATGGCGTGGGATGAGCAGCAGAGAGGATGACGTGGGATGAGCAGCAAAGAGGATGACGTGGGATGAGCAGCAAAGAGGATGACGTGGGATGAGCAGCAGAGTGGATGGCGTGGAATGAGCAGCAGAGAGGATGACGTGGGATGAGCAGCAGAGAGGATGACGTGGGATGAGCAGCAAAGAGGATGACGTGGGATGAGCAGCAGAGAGGATGGCGTGGGATGAGCAGCAGAGAGGATGACGTGGGATAAGCAGCAGAGAGGATGACGTGGGATGAGCAGCAAAGAGGATGACGTGGGATGAGCAGCAGAGAGGATAGCGTGGGATAAGCAGCAAAGAGGATGACGTGGGATGAGCAGCAAAGAGGATGACGTGGGATGAGCAGCAGAGAGGATGGCGTGGAATGAGCAGCAGAGGATGACGTGGGATAAGCAGCAGAGGATGACGTGGGATAAGCAGCGAGGATGACGTGGGATGAGCAGCAGAGTGGATGACGTGGGATGAGCAGCAGAGTGGATGACGTGGGATGAGCAGCAGAGAGGATGACGTGGGATGAACAGAAGAGAGGATGGCGTTGGATAAGCAGCAGAGGATGACGTGGGATGAGCAGCAAAGAGGATGACGTGGGATGAGCAGCAGAGAGGATGACGTGGGATGAGCAGCAGAGAGGATGACGTGGGATGAACAGAAGAGAGGATGACATGGGATGAGCAGTAGAGATGACGATGTGAGATGAGCAGCAGAGATGACGTGGGATGAGCAGCAAAGAGGATGATGTGGGATGAGCAGCAGAGAGGATGACGTTGGATGAGCAGCAAAGAGGATGACGTGGGATGAGCAGTAGAGATGAGGATGTGAGATGAGCAGCAGAGAGATGACGTGGGATGAGCAGCAGAGATGACGTGGGATGAGCAGCAGAGAGGATGACGTGGGATGAGCAGCAGAGTGGATGACGTGGGATGAGCAGCAGAGTGGATGACGTGGGATGAGCAGCAGAGGATGACGTGGGATGAACAGAAGAGAGGATGACATGGGATGAGCAGTAGAGATGACGATGTGAGATGAGCAGCAGAGATGACGTGGGATGAGCAGCAAAGAGGATGATGTGGGATGAGCAGCAGAGAGGATGACGTTGGATGAGCAGCAAAGAGGATGACGTGGGATGAGCAGTAGAGATGAGGATGTGAGATGAGCAGCAGAGATGACGTGGGATGAGCAGCAAAGAGGATGACGTGGGATGAGCAGCAGAGAGGATGACGTGGGATGAGCAGTAGAGATGAGGATGTGAGATGAGCAGCAGAGATGACGTGGGATGAGCAGCAGAGTGGATGACGTGGGATGAGCAGCAGAGAGGATGACGTGGGATGAGCAGCAGAGAGGATGACGTGGGATGAGCAGTAGAGATGAGGATGTGGCATGTCTCCATGAAAAACTTGGTGTTTGGTGTCATTTATCGGGTTGGGTGAGTAAAGTCTCGCGGTGGGAGACGGTAGAATCGCGACACCCATCAAGCCAAGTTCAGATGTTCTAAAACTCCTCAGATCACAGAGAACTATGACTTTATTTTTGTTCTCTTTATCAGGCTACACCCTGTTGTAACATCCAACTGCTTCCCAGACAGCAGGTCTGCTGCATTAGCAGCAAAGTGTCACATGTGTTTTTTCCCTAAATGTCAAATAAAACATGTCAGTTTTTGATGCGGTTAACCATCAACCGGGATGAGCCGCTGGCACGCATGCCGCTCAGGAGTGTTTGATTGAGGTGCGTGGTAGCAGGTCTTCAGACACTGAAATCATCAGGACGGCCTGGCCCTCACACAGGTCGCCCTATCTTCTGAGTGCCAGAGCTTCTATAGTTGGGACTCTCCATCCCTGTGACATTTTTTATGTGCCGTGGGTGTGAAGAGTTAATAAAATAATATAAAAAAAAAATTAATTAATCCTCTGTCTCTTAATCAGCGTACACAAGCTTTGATTTTGACCCAGCCTCAACAAATAAGACCTAGGATGACGGTGGATAACGGTGGATCCCTGCGAAGCGGCGAAAGCATCCAGCCTCGTTCCCTTTGACTTAACTTTGAACAGCTGATTTTCAAGCATGTTGCGTTTTCCAGCAATGCAGCAGAAAATCAGCTGTTCCAGTCGACGGGAAAGTGAGGCGTCTGACTGCTTTCGTCCCTCTCTGGGATCGCACCGGTAAGTCATAATCATGTCGGGTTAACTTTGGCACATGCTTGGTCATCATAATGCCACCATCATGTTCTTCACTGCAGGGAGCAGAGAGCAGCCTCTGACAGGACAGTGTGGCCATGATGCTGTTCCTGAAAAATAACTCGCTTTAATTGGGGTGTGACAAAATATCGGTACACTGAAATATCACAATATTTTATGTTATATATTTATGTTTATGCTACATCAATATAAAAAAATGATGTGGTTTTTTGGTGAACTTTAAAAGAGCCTTAAAATGTGAAATTATAAAAGATTATCGTGGTGTAGCTATATTGTGTAACCATGAGAATATGTACTGTGAATCTTTACATAATATCTATATTTGAATATAAATGTGTATTTGTGTACATTTATGTATCTATGTAAATGAACAAGAGGATAATTTTTCTTTGTTTTGTCGATTGCTGAGTCAATGAGTAGGGTAGGCAAGTATAAGCCTCGGCTTCTGCCTAAACCTTTTATGATAAATTATTGGATTGTAAAACAATGTTCGATTTTGTTTCTGGTATTGTAATTTTTTAATTTACCAAAAAAAAAGCTAATCAATCAAACGCGGCATCGACATTTTTTACGAATGAAACCATTGCTCTATTGTTAAATCTTGCATTATTTTGTTGTTCTATTTGCAACAGTCCAGCATGTAGAAAAGTCACCGCTTTAGCACCGGTATGTAAGTATATGCAGTCTGCAGCAGATTCAGGTTAAACTTTAACTTTCTACTGTGTGTAAAATGTCTGTCCAGGCTTCCATAGACCACCCAGTTATTTGAGATTATAATCCACTCACTGAAATGTTTTTCTCATATGCACCAATATGTGTTTTCATATAATACTTTGTTTTACTAATTTCACATGAATTTGTGAATATTTCTACTATTCCAGCTCAGCTGTGGTAATATTGTTTTCAAAAGCCCTTTATTTTTATTGTATTGTGACATCTATTCAGTTGGGTTTTCTCAAAGTGAGAAATATTTATGTTCAGGGAGACGATTGTAAATGGTTTTATTGTGAGATCCAAGTGGCGTAGAAACCTGTCCAATTTTTTAAAATGGGACTTTTTTATTTTATTTTTTTTGACTCATTTTGTTGTTTCAGTCACACAGTGTATGTACAAAGATACAACTTTTATTTCAAGCTGCATTTTAAATTTCTTTGAAGTACCCAGAACAGCACAATATATCGCAGTGTCACAATATTGCAATATTGAATCGCATTGTGTTCCACGTATCGCGATACGCATCATATTGTGAGGTCTTTGCCAATACACACCCCTAGTTTTAAATCAACCAAATAGGTTTGATGTAGAAAGCTGTCGAGTTTTAATTATTTTTTACTTTAATTTTTGGTTCACTGTCCTGCTTTTTTTTTTTTTTTTTTTCGTTTTTAAAAGCTTTTCTTAGAGAAGAGAGAAAAGTTATCTTTGGTTATCTAATCATTCATTTTGCTTTTTGTTCTTTGAGTTCGAACAAGTTCAGGTTATTTGTTACATTAAGATAAATGTTATTTAAATAAAATGCTTTTATAATAAAAAAAAAAAACTGTTTTGTGAATCACATATTGGGTCAAAATGTATCGTTACAGCCCTAATGAAGAATGAAGTGGTGACTGTTCAGCTGTACCTGTATGTCGCCATGCCGACGCTCCCTCTACTCCTAACTGGGGTTGGGTTTCTCTGCAGACTTCTGGATCTGTGTAAGAAACAAACGTGGGGTTAGCGTTCACTCTCACATGCCTGGTAGGAATCGCCTGACACACAGCTACGTGACAACATTCAACCAACAGAAGCTGACTGTGGTGGAAAAGGGACAAAATTAGACAAAGTAAAATAAATAAAAAAAAAAAGCTGCAGATTTCTGAAGCTGCCAGCAGAGGGCAGGCTGCACCTGTTGCCAACATGAGGCTCTGAAACCAAAGAGATGACTCAAGGAGAAACAAAATATGGGCTGAAAACTGAAAACATGGAGGCAGTCTTGAAGCTGACGCCAGAAATCAACAACAGGCTGCGTTAGATGGCAGGAAACGCAGTGGAAAACAAGAGATGAGTAACTGTGAACAGATGGAAATCTGAAACCTGATCTTCCACTCAGCTACATGGTTTAACTCAAATCAGACACAAGTAAAAGTCTGAACTTAGAGAGAGAAAACAGAAAATCGCAGCAACAGGCAGAAGTGTTACTGTACCTGTGATTGTTCTTTTAGGAAATCTGGGAGCTGAAATTCACCTTTAAAGACCTGGAAAAACAAAGGGCCAGGTTTAGAGGTTTAGAGTTGTGGAGGAATCGAGCATCTGGATGACGGTGACATGTTATCACACCGGACTGGAAACAGCTGCAGGTAAAATAAACCGACTACTGGAGTCTAAAGCAGAACAGCTGATGCTGAGAACGGTCCACCAGGAGGCTGGTGTCTCTCTACAAATAAATAGGGATGCACAACAGTGGAATTTTGGCCAATATTCGATATGCCAATGTTTTAAAACTCATGTAGCTAATAACTGATATCGACACCGATATTAAAGCTAAAAAAAAAAGCAGTCAGTGCAGATAGCAGTTTTGTTATCTGGGCTTTTTAGACAGTTTGAAAAATGGGGTGAGAAAAAATATCGATACACTGAAATAGTGCGATATTGTCATATGCAGATATCATATTGATATTTCAAAATGCGGTATCGATCAATTTTACTTACAAAATCTCATAAAATTTCATTGTTCTATTACAAAATCTCAATATTTTATGAATTCTCCCGAGATTTTGTAACAGAACCAATAAATATTGCGAGAACTTTGTGAGTAAAACAGATTGATACAACGTTTTTAAATGTCAATATAATATCAGCATATGAAAATATCAAGAAATTTTTGTGAATTCTCGCGAGATTTTGTAACAGAACGATGAAATATCGCAAGATTTAATGAGTAATATAGATCGATACCACGTTTAAATGTCAATATGATATCAGCATATGAAAATATTGCAAAATTTTTGCGAATTCTCGTGAGATTTCGTAACAGAACGATGAAATATTGCAAGATTTCGTCAGTAAAATAGATCGATACCACGTTTTTAATGTCAATATGATATCAGCATATGAAAATATTGCGATATTATTTCAGTGTATCGATACGTTTTTCCACCCCTACTCTTTAGAAGTTTTAAAGTCTGTAAAAAAGAAGTTTTGGAAGAAAGAGGAAGAAGAAGTTTGGGGTTATTTTAGACCTCAGAAACAGCGGGTGGGGTGGCCGGTGTCAGATACTCAGTTTTAAGGCCGATATAGGCCGATACCGATAGGGGGCCGATTATGTCGTGCATCCCTAGAAATAAAAACTTTGTTCTCAGGAAGAAAGTGTCAGAATATTTCCAGTGAACGTGACTGGATGAAAGCTGCAGACGTGACGCAGCTGGAGCTCGTTTACATGTTCAATGTTTGACAGAAACTGGCTGACTGTTTTAGCTTCTTTAAATGTGACTCATGGTTTTTATCTCCTTTCATTAGTTCCTGCACATCCATGCCACCGTCACGACGACACCTATTTCCTAAACCGTTGCCATGGCAACTTCATCTGATGCTTTTTACAGACCTGTGATGATAAAAATGACGAAGCTACAAGAAAATAAAAGACCAAAATTCAGATCTCGTTCCACGGCTCTGGAAAATGTAAATAAAACTGAAATACAATCATATAAATCCCATCAACCCGTATTTATTCCCAGCAGAACATAAACAACGTATTTTATTCCCAGTTTTCTATCATTATTTTTAACCTTTATTTACCCAAAAAAGTCCCATTGAGATTAAAAACCTCTATTTCAAGGGAGTCCTGTCACGTTGGAGGATAAACAGCATATCAGATGATAAAACACATGGTTTATGTTCTGCTACATAATATAAAATAAATCTAGTTCATGTTCCACTGGGAATAAAACATGTAGTTCATGTTCCACTGGGAATAAAACATGGAGTTTATTTTCTACTGGGAATAAAACATGTAGTTTATGTTCTACTGGGAATAAAACATGTAGTTTATGTTCTACTGGGAATAAAATAATTTAATTTATGTTCTAGTGGGAATAAAACATGGAGTTTATGTTCCACTGGGAATAAAACATGGAGTTTATGTTCCACTGGGAATAAAACATGTAGTTTTTTTCTACTGGGAATAAAATAATTTAATTTATGTTCCACTGGGAATAAAACATGGAGTTTATGTTCCATTGGGAATAAAACATGGAGTTTATGTTCCACTGGGAATAAAATAATTTAATTTATGTTCCACTGGGAATAAAACATGGAGTTTATGTTCCACTGGCAATAAAACATGTAGCTCATGTTCTACTGGGAATAAAACATGTAGTTTATGTTCCACTGGGAATAAAACATGGAGTTTATGTTCCACTGGGAATAAAACATGGAGTTTATGTTCCACTGGGAATAAAACATGGAGTTTATGTTCTACTGGGAATAAAACATGTAGTTTATGTTCTACTGGGAATAAAACATGTAGTTTATGTTCCACTGGGAATAAAACATGTAGTTTATGTTCCAATGGGAATAAACATGGAGTTTATGTTCCACTGGGAAGAAACATGGAGTTTATGTTCTACTGGGAATAAAACGATGGAGTTTATGTTCCACTGGGGAATAAAACATGGAGTTTATGTTCCACTGGGAATGAAACATGGAGTTTATGTTCTACTGGGAATAAAACATGTAGTTTATGTTCCACTGGCAATAAAACATGTAGTTTATGTTCCACTGGGAATAAAACATGTCGTTTATGTTCCACTGGGGATAAAACATGTGGTTTATGTTTCAATGGGAATAAAACATGGAGTTTATGTTCCACTGGGAATAAAACATGGAGTTTATGTTCTACTGGGAATAAAACATGGAGTTTATGTTTCACTGGGAATAAAACATGGAGTTTATGTTCTACTGGGAATAAAACATGTAGTTTATGTTCCACTGGCAATAAAAACATGTAGTTTATGTTCCACTGGGAATAAAACATGTCGTTTATGTTCTACTGGGAATAAAAACATGTAGTTTATGTTCGACTGGGAATAAAACATGTAGTTTATGTTCCACTGGCAATAAAACATGTCGTTTATGTTCTACTGGGAATAAAACATGTAGTTTATGTTCTACTGGGGAATAAAACGTTTTGTTCCCTGGGAATAAAACATGTCGTTTATGTTCCACTGGGAATAAAACATGCAGTTTATGTTCCACTGGGAATAAAACATGGAGTTTATGTTCTACTGGGAATAAAACATGTAGTTTATGTCCCACTGGGAATAAAACATGTAGTTTATGTTCTACTGGGAATAAAACATGTAGTTTATGCTCTACTGGGGAATAAAACATGTAGTTTATGTTCTACTGGAAATAAAACATGTAGTTTATGTTCCACTGGGAATAAAACATGTAGTTTATGTTCTGCTGGGAATAAAACATGTAGTTTATGTTCCACTGGGAATAAAACATGTAGTTTATGTTCTACTGGGAAAAAAACATGTAGTTTATGTTACTGGGAATAAAACATGTAGTTTATGTTCTACTGGGAATAAAACATGTAGTTTATGTTCCACTGGGAATAAAACATGTAGTTTATGTTCCAATGGGAATAAAACATGTAGTTTATGTTCTACTGGGAATAAAACATGTAGTTTATGTTCCACTGGGAATCAAACATGGAGTTTATGTTCCACTGGGAATAAAACATGTAGTTTATGTTCTACTGGGAATAAAACATCTAGTTTATGTTCTACTGGGAATAAAACATGTAGTTTATGTTCCACTGGGAATAAAACATACAGTTTATGTTCCACTGGGAATAAAACATGGAGTTTATGTCCCACTGGGAATAAAACATGTAGTTTATGTCCCACTGGGAATAAAACATGTAGTTTATGTTCCACTGGGAATAAAACATGTAGTTTATGTTCTACTGGGAATAAAACATGTAGTTTATGTTCTACTGGGAATAAAACATGTAGTTTATGTTCCACTGGGAATAAAACATGTAGTTTATGTTCCACTGGGAATAAAACATGTAGTTTATGTTCTACTGGGAATAAAACATGTAGTTTATGTTACACTGGGAATAAAACATGTAGTTTATGTTCTATGAGGGCAAAACATGTAGTTTATGTTCCTGGGAATAAAACATGGAGTTTATGTTCTGGGAATAAAACATGTAGTTTATGTTCTACTGGGAATAAAACATGTAGTTTATGTTCCTGGGAATAAAACA